>RQTK01000025.1:300705-367838 GCA_003991915.1 Elysia chlorotica | reverse complement strand
ATAAATTTTTATTATTATTATTATTATTATTATTATTATTATTATTATTATTATTATTATTATGACTATGTTCCATACCTCCATTAAGCGGCTATAGGTGCGCTCCCAAGCCCTAGTGCGAGACAGGATTGTCCAGGAGACCACCTGAGGGTTGTCTGTACACTTTTCACAGACTGGCTTCTTTGTCTGAACTTCACACACAGGGCAGTCTGTGGTGGCAAAGAACTGGGAGATGGTGCCCTGCATAGACGATATCATTATTATTATTAATATTATTAATGTCCTATGAAATAGTTCTCTCTTTCTTCAGACCAGTATGATGAACAGAGGAAACTAAAACAACCTAATTTGAGTTTTACCAAAAACAGAAATTCAGGGTGAAAAATACTAAGCTAAAAATATATTTTTCAGTTTTAAAAAGTAAACCATTGGTCAATAAACAATATAATTGTTTTTGTTCGTTTTTAATAAAAGACAAAATCAATGTAAAAAAATGCACAGTAAAACTTAAATATGATTCCAGAATACACACAGTTTATTGTGACAAAATATTTTTTTTATACAATGCAAAACAATTAAGTAAGCGAAAGAAATTAAATAATGTTCATTTTTTTTTGTCTGTTGTAGTGGTTGTTTTTTTTTCTCGGCTGAAATGTAATAGGTGTGGGTCATGAGCTTTCTGCCATTGCGGAATCGGGCTAGTTTTGGGTCTCTTGATCAAGGGCAAACAGGCAGATATTGGAAGAAGAAAAAAATCGGCGATTGCGTTGCTGAATATCTTCACAGTTTGAAAAACCGGTACATTTTTGTGGAAATCAGGAAATCGGGATTGACATCGAAAGTGGGCATGTACCAATCAAAGCTGTACAATAGAAAAGTCTGCTAATGTACATATTAAAAACTCATTATTAGTATGAATTTGAAAGGTAATGGACAGCAAATATGACTCCCATTCCTTCATGGCATACGATTAACCACCATTTGTTATCAACATGTTAGTGTATGGACTTCAAAGTCTTAGTGGATTAATACAAGAGAACTTTCAGTGATAGATTGAACAACTTTAGGATCATTTACCTGTTTCACAGAAGGTGCAATGCCAATCATAGGACTTAGTCTGACTACTTTAGGCATGTCTTGGTACCTGTATGATGAAATGAGATAAAATTAAAACTGTGTAAGGTCACGAGTGTCTAATTTATTTTTAATTTTGCCCCAATGGAATGCCTCACGCTGGTGAAAGCTACGACTGAAAAAAATTTAAATGAAATTTTTGGAAAAAAATGTCATCATGTTAATTTCTTAACATTATGATGCGCACAATTTAAGACTCAACTTATCCTCTTCATTTAAATATGTTATCAAAACCACCTTAACAATGTTTCCCCCAAATAATAAAAGGAATTTTCAAGCAGATAGTGCAAGTTCATGGGAAAATCGTACCATTTGTAAACATTCACCCCAATGAGGGAAAAGAATCTATCGAGAGGGGGCAGGATCTGCTTAGTGATGTAGTAAGTGGCATTGAGACGCAGTGATGGATCCACTGTCAATTCATGAGGTTCCCGCACTAGTTGGATCAGAGGCAGGCCAGGTGGACCATGGATCACCACATATGGAACACGTTCCCCCACACGTGGCTCCCAACGCCGATCTATACGCATACGTCGTCTGTGAAAGAATACAAGGTGAAAACAGTGTCAAATGACCTTTTTTAAAATAATTAAATTTTTTTTGCTGTAAGTGTACTATGGGTGCAATGTTTATGTCGCATCAACTGAAATTCTTTGATAAGTAAGTTTATAGGTATGGTATGATCAACTTGCCCTCTGCATAAACGGATCAAGACAAGCCTTTTGATAGCAGTTTTCTGACCTTGCACAAGTTTGATTAATATAACTAAATGGTTACATGAGATGGGTGTACTATAACACAGGATTTAAAAAAAAAATAATTTTTTTTTACACTTTTTATAACTGGATAGGATTAACAGCATTAAAAAAAACCACAATAACAACAGCAGCAATCTGCAGCAACAACTGAAAATTTCACTTTGGTTTAATATAGTTATTCCAACCTACAGCACATGGTTCTAAGACTCTTCATCATGACACACGCTTTTATTTTTATTTGGCATTCTATTACTATGGACCTTTCAACTTTTTCTCTTTCTAACCTTGCTATCTCCAAAGCAGGCACACAAGCTCCTGGTTTATAGCCAAATGAGCCCCGGAATTCCTTTGCAAAGATGAGATCCAGTACGCTGACTTTTCCCTCCAGCAGTTTGTGCAGCTGCCTGGTCACGTAGGCCCGCACGCGGGACAGATCGTGGGTAGAGAACATCACCTTGATGGAGCGCTCCAAAATCTGAGGGCAATGGTCAATGTTCACTCCTTAATGTCAAACATCATTAACTAGACTTTATAGTTTATTGCAGTTTCCAAGACAATATTAAAAGCTGCGACACAGACAGAGACAGTAGGGATACCTTTACTTCTATCTTGACCGATTACATTGTACTGACACCGACCCGACAAGTAGGGAACCAAATTGGTCAACCTGGGATTAAACTGGGTACCTCCCAGATAGAACCCATTGAGGCCAGCTTGTCCTCTTTTATATGTTGTGAATGTTCAAACTTATTTAAGATTTCATATTGGTGCAAAGTAAAAGTTACAAAAACAAAGAGCTGCCTATAATTTTTTCCCAGTTTCCCAGACGTTTTGCAAATTACTGGTAATTTAACAAAAAAAAATTTACATCTGAATCAAATAGAAAAGGGGAAATCATGATGAAATGTGCATATAAAAAGCCTATTTTTATTGGGAGTTGACAACAACATGGGAAGTAATAAAACATATTTTTCAGCAAGTCTTCCTTATGGTAACTGCTGTTTCTGTTCCATAATCAAAGAGCATGCAAGGCCAAATACAAATACTCCATTTTCTTTTTTAATCAAGATCTGTTGAAATCACTAGCAATCATTTGCATCTGATAATCAGGGATATCTTCTTGAGATTAAATTTTGTAGATTTTAACCAAACTTTAAACGCGTTTTTTTTCATTTTAACGTTCCGGGTAATTTGGATACATAAATGGCTATAACTCAGCCCCTAATTAAGATATTTTCAAAATTCAACAAGTAAAATGCACCCAACCATACCAATAACTCCATATCCAAAATTTCCTACATGTGACTGTTTTTTTTTTTCAGACGGCCACACATATATGGGATTTAATTGGAGGAAAGTATTAAGGCCTACCTTGGAGACAGCACTGCATGAGTCTCTTCTGACTGTTTCAATACCCTTTGCATCAAAAACTGGCTCTTTCTGGTCAGGAGTCTCATACATGTAACCCACATAGCGTTTCTTGGTCTGAAGAACACATGGAAGATACACCTGGGGAGAAAATAACATAATATTATTTTCAAAAGACAATATCAGTAAAATGATTTATTAATTTATCTTTAGATATATCCTATATTCATAGCTTGAGGGAGCATCTGTACCCTCATGCTTGAATAAAACTGTATCACACTTTTTAACAAAATATGGGCAAAATGCAGCGATCAGTATGCAAAATCAGTAAACCAAGCAATAAAATGTTCCAGAATTTTTTGTTTCTAGCATTGCTATTCTCTCAACTGGTTTTTCTTAAATTTATGGAAAAGGAATAATCTCCTTCAAAAATACATGTCCATTCAAGGACAAAATGAACAATTGAATGAACCCAAATTAATCCAATTTTTGCATGCACTCGTTTAATATGCTTAAAGCAAAAAAATTGTCAAGTATTTTACAAAGAAATTGAGATTCACCTTTTCAAACTTGAGTTTCATGGGACTTGGAAATATAGCTGTGACAGCATCAGCAATTTCATGCCCCAGTGTAAATGCTTCATCCTTGCTTTTCCCAGGAAAATGGATAAAAAGGCTGTAATTGAAAATACATTTTTGATAATCAATTTCAAGGCATTGAAGGGGAAAAGTAGCATATCGCTATCTGTAGTGTTAAATATTATATATAAAAAAAAAAGACATCAGAGTTCATTTGCTTGCCAAGTGCAATTTTTGTAAGTTTCAGAGCAACACCTGAAAACTGTTTTTAGCTTCATTCATTTGAAACTAAATAGATGAAACTTAAATTTTTAATAAAGGGACAAAAACATTTTGCCTTTGTAAGTAGGATGATAAGACAAGAGGGTAAAGGTGGGAAATTTGAAAATTCCAATGGGTGATAATTCAAGAATATGCAATTTCAGTAGAACAAAAAGGTGGATGTAAAAGTAAAAGTCGAGTCAAATGTGCTTCAGTATGATATTACTTTACCTGTCAGTATCTCCATAAACAACTTGAGCCCCCCATCTAGGTGTATTACGCACTAGCTCTATGGATCTCTCTAGACTTTCACGAGCTTTCCGAACAATGCTGTCGCCAACCTCTACACAAGGCATGCGACCAGAGAAGCTGGCTCCAGTGTAGCCATAAGTCACGTTGGCAATCAATTTTAAGCCAAGCTGGCGTGCGTCAAGCATTCTGGACATAGTCTGTGCAAGAAGAAAAATCGCAAAGACTAAAATATGGACTAAAAATCAGGATAACATTGTTAGCTTCCAATTTTACATCAAATGTATCTTTAAACTTCAAACATCAAGTGACTTTGTTTTTATGGCACGTCAGCACGAGAACAGCTCTATTGTGCCCATGATGTCCTAAGCCAGTTAATACATTACTAGTAGCAACGGTGATTCATTTATCTCTCTGAGTGGTAAAAGCATAAAAACTGCATAAAAAGGTTAGTTAAAAGATAAGATAATCTTTATTTGTCCCTTTAGGGAAAATCGACTTGGACATGTTACAACACTGCCGTTATCGAGTTTATATCGTATCAAAGAGCAACAGAGGTAGAGGAGGGACACTATCTGCTCCCCACTCTGTCCTGTATAAGGTTTTATAAAAATGTAGTGTTTTTTAACACTTTTTCTTCAAATATTTCAGGTGGAGGATAAAGGAGAGTTTTTTTTAATTCTTTGGCCGCGATCGATGAAGAGATCAGGACCCCTGTGAAATTTCAATTTATTACAAAGATGAACAGCTATCGTTTTTTGAGGGAAGAATTTGAAGCCGTTTGTCTCTGCCCATTTCTGAAGAGCGTTGAGCTGCAGTTGGAGTTGCCGCTCTATGGTTTGAAGAGGCTTTGTAGCAGACGGCAAATTTCATCTACGTATAACGAGCAGTTTATATTGTTTTTCAAAGAACCAGTTATTGAATTAATTTGTATGCCAAACAGATTTGGCAGGAACGCTGTCCTGGGGAACTCCCTACTCCTGCTCGAAAGAGTCAGACAGAGATGATCCGACCTTTACTTGGAACTGTCGATTAGCTATGACATTTTTAATGAAGATGGGTAGGTTGTCAGCCAAGATAGTCGTTTGGTTACCGTCAGTTTGTCAAAGCTATATGTCTGTAATTTTGTGGGATTTCCAAGTCTTTTCCAGGTTTTGGAATAGGGATAACTGTGGCTTGGCGCCAGAACTCCAGAAAAGTACCGCACGCCCAAATTTTGTTAAACAGCTGTAATAAAATTTGAAGAGATTAAATTGGTAGATTAAAAAATATTTTATTGTGCAAGAGATCTGGGCCTGCGCTCGTCTCCTTCAAAAGTTTAGGCAGGAGTAGATTTCGTTTAAGGAGAATGGTTTATTGTAATCTTTAGAGCAGTCTGGGGAAAAGTCAACCGGTTTCTCCTCAGACAGCTCTTTAAAGTTTTGAAATGTAGGGGATTAGTGACTTTGCCCGTTGGTTTCCCAAAGCTTTGTCAAAGAAAATTGGACAAACTACTTGCTGTATCTCAAATTAAAAAATATAACCTTAGGTATGTAAACAAACCTTGTCATCTTTCACTGCCTTCATACTCTTTTTCACCATTATCCTTGTGTTAAGAATCTCCTCAACCATCCTGAAAATATAATTATTTTGAAGAGTAACTTTTCAAGAATCAAGTGCTAAAAGATATGTTGTAGGACAATTTTAAAATGAAAAAAAAAAAAGAAAGAAAGAAAGAACCATATTTAATTTTATTTTAAAAGTTCTTACTTTCCTATGAATAAATTTCCTTGGTTGTAAGTCACATAGATATTGTAAAGCAGTTTTAAATATCAATTTCTTATGTTTGATAAAATCAAAGCGCATAACTGATGAAGCTACAAAGATCACTTGTGTTTTCCATTTTTTTAGTTTTTATATTACCTTGGTAAAACTCCTCGTCTCACATTGGATTTGAGAAACACAACACCATTTGGGGAGACTGTCACTGAGTCCTTTATTTTCTACACAAAAAAGAAAAAAACTTTAATGAACACATTAAAGAGAAGCATATCTTTCATTGTTGAATCGATTTTAAACAATACAGCATTTTCATGGGAATCTTTTGAACAAGATTATACTGTTTGATTGAAGAATATATTTAATAATATTGACGGTTTACAGGGCTGCCACTCAGTTTCAATGAAAGCCACTGATTTTCAGCGTGAGATTCTGGGAGCCTGATATGTGGAAGTTTTAGTCACATGTGTTAAATTTACATCTCAAGGAAATATAAAGAAAAAATTCTACAAATACCTTCAGACTTGCAGGTGTCACTTTCATGGAAGTACATCCAAATTCAAATGGTCCTTCACTGATTAATAAAAAATAAAAAAAAGAGAAAGAAAGGAACTTAATGGAAGGTTTTCACCCATGTTGATTTAAAAGACTAATTTTATATTTCTGAGGTAAAAGCTTAAAATTAACAAAAAAAGCCATGTAAAAACAACAACAAAAAAATGCCTTTAAAGACTCAAGCTTTTCTTTTGGAATTTAAGGATGTGTAATCAACTCCACTTACTGTGCGTTTTCCAGACATGACAATCTGCCAAGGCACGTAGAGAAGCAATAATTGTAGGCTATCATGATGGACGGGTAAAGAGACTGGAAGTCTAGCACCACCACAGGACTCGTGTACAGCTGTGACTCAGGTTCCAGGGTGAGAGGGATGCACTCCGGTGCTCTCTGCCGTGCGCGCTGGTGAACACTCGGAGACACTGGCACGAAGTTCAGGGGCTTCGCAAGTCTAAGCATCATCGACTCAACACGTATCTATATCAAGAATAACAATAGTACTAATGATGATGATGGTGATAATAATAATAATAATAATAATAAAAATAATAATAACAACCTATATATATATATATTTTAGTAAAATCGAGGGGTTCTTCCCAAAACGCTTGAAGAAGGCTCAACCAATAATTGTGAAATTTTCACAGATGCTACATCTGACTAAATACTAGGTTTACCTGGTCCTTTTTTGTTGATTTATTTTTTAACAAGCCATTATAGAATTATACGCCTAGACAGGGCCAGTGGCAAAGGTCGGCCCATTATGGGCTGGGAATGTGTGGAGAGCCTCCCTTGTGACTCTATGGAGCAGAGGGCAAACATAACTCCCCGTCCCAATATGCCGATCGTCGATCAACCTCGGGGACACTGGTTGGGGGACCAGGAGGCCACAAGGCATGACTGACGAGAAGCCAAAAAAAACACCCCAGAAATAAAGTATGACTTACACCACCACCGAGCTACTACTACAATTACTACTTCTACCAATATTACTGCTACCACCACTCTAACTACAACTAATACCACCACTAACTACTACCACTACTACTACTACTACTACTACTACTACTACTACTACTACTACTACTACTACTACTACTACTACTATCCACGCGGGATAGAATAATTATTTAAATAACAAAATTTTGTTTAAAGAGAGAAGAAAAAAAAAATAAATTAAAGAAGGAAGCAAAAATGTATTAACTGATGGCAAGGAGTCGAGGTAAGATGGCAATGGACAAAAACGAACGAGGAACAGAGGAAGAGCTTTAGTAGGGCCTAGGCCTATGCTCTCAACTCTTCATTCTCAACGTCGTGTTACTTGATCTAGATCTAGATCTAGATTAGATTTTGGTTGAAGTAAATCGAAAGTGTTCAATTCATTAGTACACTATTCAATATAAGTATCTGAACTTCTACGCCAATCACACCGATCTGTTTCAGTATGTCTTGTTGCAGACAATGGAACAATCTAGTGCTTAGTTTTCAGTTTCATTGATAACTGCTAGCCTAAATCTCTCTTTCTTGGAAATCATGCGCATTGTGTAAGTTCACTGTATTCAGTATATCACACAGGCGATACTGTTACTAGGCTTTGCCAAAATCTAATTCCGACTAAGAGGATGAGCAGTCGTTATACGTCGGGAATAACGCAACTTAAGAACGATTAAGCCTTTGTCAGTTTGGCCCGGCCTAGATTGATAGGATTACATTTAGACCCAAGGTGGTTTTCTCGTTGTTCCTTAATGGTATGCAAACTGAGCATGAACAAAACATGTGACACACAAAACTTAACACAACAAAATGAAAATGTGCAGTTGTTTACGGCAATGGCTGTAAGGGTGGAAATCAACAACTAAAAAACATGCAGCTTCAATGCTCAAAGCGGGACAAAACGGCATTTTTTATATCGCGGGCTTGACAAGGTATCAAAAAGCGGGACTGTCCCGCGAAATGCGGGACGATTGGCAGCTCTGAAATAACCATTCATATACATTAAACACACAATGGGTAGCTTTTTCAGTTTCTAGATAATGAGGTGTTTTCATTCTTTATAGATGTATACAATAATGCTCTATCTTCTATAATGCAAAAAAAAATTTTTTTACCCTATATAGTTCAAAATGTTCCTTGGATACTCGTGACTTGATTGCTTTTTTCAAAAATATTTATCATGAAAATAAAAAAATCAGGAGGAAAATGTTCCAGCTAAAAACTGACCTGTGAACCCCTTGCCAGAACATCGTAAAACTCAATGCCAAAGACTCTGGCAAACTCGCTTGTTTTACCAATCAGGTCAAGGCTGTCAATGACTTCTAGTTGACCTTTGACTCTGACTATATAGTATTCCAAAACACGCCATCTGGGGGTTAGAAACAGTTAGTGTTTAATGCTGTAGACATTATAATCCACACCCTTAAAAATTTAATTTGCTGGGAAAGGGAAAGTGAGTAGATGAGTGGTGTGTGTGTGTGTGTGTGTGTGTGTGTGTGAGAGAGAGAGAGAGAGAGAGAGAGAGAGAGAGAGAGAGAGAGAGAGAGAGAGAGAGACAGAGAGAGATATGAAGAGAGAAAGTTGAAAAGAAGGAGAGGAGAGGGGGGAGGTTGAAAGAGCAGGAGGACGTGAAGGAGAAAGATATGGGAGAAAAGCTAAGGTATTTACACTAAGTATTCTGTATTTAAAGCCTTAAAACCCAAAGAAGATCATGTCTTGTAATTAAATCTTTATAAGGAAAAAGGTAAACAAAACAAAAATAACATATCTTTCTGAGAATCATGCTTGATCAACATCAGAATTTATGATGAGTCACCTTTTGTAACCTTTGTATATCAAAAGAAAAAGTTCACTGAAAACAACACATCTTAATAACCGAGACAAATATAAAATGGAAGTAGTTGTAAATAGTACCTTAGAAGATGAGTCCTATGACTAAACCACTTAGTCAGTGAACGGAAAGAGTAAAGAGGAATCCTTTGGTGCAAAATGTGGAATGCTACATTTTCAAATGAGTACACATTTAGTGCAACCTGCAAAAGGAAAAGGTATCACAGTTGTTTTTGTTTTTGCCAGTTTTGAAGAGAAGCAAAGGAACAGTTATTATAATCAAAATGTATGAACATCAGCATCCAATTATAAATTTAATAGAAAAATCCATACATGCAACACAAACAAAAAACTCTTTTGCATAGTATCTCTTATCCCACATTGGAATCTCCTTACCATGAAAATGATCATTGTGTAAATGAAACATCAATAACATTTGCATATTTCTAGTATTCATTATTTTGTTTTTGTTAATCTTGACAAGATAGTGTGTTCGAGTCTCTGTGAATTAAATTCAACAAATTGACCTGAAACAGTTTTATTATGACAACGCCACAGGGACCTAGGGATCATTCCATTTCATTGTTTGCTTATTTATCATATTCTATTACAAAAGAAATAGTATGGCAAGAACATCTGGCTAGCTTCATTTTGCAACACATGAAAGTACCTGAAGTATCATCTATCACCATTAGTATCAGCATACAAGGCTCCTCAGTATTTACCTCATGGCGAATGACTCTCCACAAGTTGAGAACCACTCTTCCTGACACATGGATCTCAGACATATGGTCTGCGCCCCACTCATCCTTGGCTGCACTGAACTGGTTGTTCTCTTTTGAGTCTGAGAATGGCATACAATTGATCATCTTTTCATCAACAATGTTTCATGTTCATCGAGGTCAAAATTAGTTAACATAAGGGGATATAAAATATAAACTATTTTCTTGAAATTCTATGAAATATGCAGCAGTATAATTTTTGTTTGATTTCTCCATAAAACATTTAAACATTTCAAACTGTTCGTTCTTAGAAAAGAATACTTAGAGAAGGGACCAAGGGCAAGAAGTAGGCTTCTCAAAACAAAAAATCAGTGTTGGGAGTCCCTCTTTTAGTTACTTTTGCGATTTTATTACAGTGACGAGTGTAGTAAAAAGGACACATAATTAAATCACTTACAAAAGTCACTCAGAGTTTTCAGGTACATTCCCTAGAGATCGACTCGAGCAGTGTTGACTGTATACTATAACTACAGAGGAATCCACTTAAGATTACCTGTTGGGGACAGCCTGGAAGTTGCCTTTTTTTTTTAAATCTCAACTTTGTATTAAAAAGTGACTGTAAAGTGTGAAAAAAAAAAAGGAATTGGTGCCTTGGAAATAACTCATATAAAACCATTGCTTATCTTAACTCAACAGTCACAGTATTTTGCCAGCAAATCTCATGAAATAGCACTATTTTTAAGGTTTTTCCTAAATTCGTAGATTTGAAAACTTCAGCTTTTTCTCTTTCAAATTAAATGTCACAGCGTCCATGTCCGCCATGTGACTGTGTTGAGTCAACAGGATTGATCTTAAGCAGATTCCACTGTGGATGCTACCAACCTTGCACCCTGGCGATCTTGGAGCACAGGTCAAGGCCCAGGTGAGCCGCACGCTGCAGCAGGAAGCCCCAGGACAGCGTCTGGATCTCATACCCGACCAAGATGTCTGGGTCAAACCTGAGGAGACAAAACATACAATGCTTACCTTCAACACATCTTTAATCAACCATCAAGCTTTTAGATTGAGAATACTATTTCACCAATTAGTGAAATGCTATTTTATTTCTTAGTAAAGGCTGGAGTTGGGTATCAGGCAAGTAACAATAGATTTAAAAAATTTGAGATACTGCTTTGAGAACAAATGTATAACAGTAAATAAGGAGAACCTTTAAAAAACCAAAGGAAAAGAGCATTAATAAATAGTCTTATGCTCTTTTTCTCATTCCAGGTTCCTGTAAAATTTGATTAATGATTTATACTGCATGTCTATGACTGCTTCTTTGGTACTTGTAAGAGGTAATCAAAATAGATACAGAAACTGTGAAAACAAGGAGTAACAAAAAGTACTGGCCACATGATGCAACTTTTCATCATTGAACTAGCAGAATGGGAGATGTATTTTTAAAATAAATTTCAATAGATTAGATTCCTGTGTTAGTTGTCTAAATTATATTACTGGATATACTGATATGCCACCTTTTGGCCAAGTGGCAATTTGCAGATGACAAGGAAATAAAAGCAACCTACCTTTTGACCAGATCGATTGTTGTGCCAAGAAGATGCATTTCATCTTGAACGTAGGTGATCTCAAGATTTCTACCCACAGATGATTTCTCCAGGAGGGCCTGGTCTGGTGAAAGATATGCTCTCCCAGGTGACTGGCCACTTGCCTTGTTAGCCCGGCCTTTGCCTCTCCCTTTACCTCCCCTCTTTGGCTTAGGAGAGAGAGACTGGGAGGCCACAGCTTTAGGAGAAGAAGGCGGGGTATTCTGAATCACTTGATTTGGTTTTGATGTGCTACTGCATGATGAAGTAGGACTTTTCGATGTTGGAAACAAGTTTCCTTGGCAAAAACCAGATTTTGGTTTCTGAGACGACAAATGATCTTGGTTTTGTTTCCTTGCCATAACTTTTGTCCAAGACTGAGCATCAACATAAATGATCCCAGTTGTGCTGCTTTTGCCTCTGTCTGCAGGAACATCATCCAGCACAGAGTAGAAGACTGCCTGGACAGGGTCAAGTTCGGGATCAGGGCGGAGATCACCACGTGTCTCCACATGTAGCTCGAGACTCAGAGTCGTTATGTTCTGGAACTGAAATAAGTGCAAACTGAAATTTACTCTATACCATTTAAAGGCACAAAAATGAAAAAAAAAAGGTGTTTTTTTTTTTAACTAGGTTATTTTAAACTTAAACATGATCAAAACTCAGTGGCATAAATTTCTAGATCTATAACAAAAAAATGATACAGGTTTCATGAGACAAGTATATATATTAATATATATGAGAATTAAGAAGACCTTCAGAATACTTTAAAAAAAAAAAAAAAAAAGGTTATCAACTCTACTTTCCATTTGAAAGTTCCCTACACCTCAAATCATGTCTTTAAACATATTCTATGGAAAAGAAACTGATATTGTTTACCTAAAGCCTTGCTTCAACCTTGTCTAGTATTACAAATAATAAAATAATATTGTTTACCTTATGCCTAGTTTGAAATCCTTTCTTCTGATTTGGAGTCATCTTGAAACCAAATGTGTTTTTGGGTGTGGGGCCTTCAATTTGAGACATTTCACCTGCAGTGAACCCAAGCTCTGAGTACTGGCGCTGCAACAAAATTAAATCAAAGTTGTAATAATAGGTTTGTTATGATAAAAATGATTAAACAGAAATTTTGGACTACAAGATACAAATGAATAAAGCTTACCACCTTGGAATTTGATTTAACAAACCAGTGCAATGTGAACTACAGCTTTATATAACATTAACTATTTCCAAAGCCCCTATTCTAATATTTTTTTTCTGCCACTGTTCACAATTATATTATTTTTTTTTCTTATTCTTTTTTTTAGTTACTGTTTGATATAACTTTGTATAAAGTATTTACCTATAAAGCTGATTTAACTGTTCAAGGACATACATAAATTAGATTGTGTCAAAGTGTCATAAAAAAGATGAAATACCTGTGTCTGAGTGCTGAGAACATTCCTTCTTATCAGATTTTCTGTGTTTGTAGACAACCGCCTCAGTAGTGGTGTAACTTGACCTGCAGCATCCTCCTCTGAACTCTCTGGCTGCTCACATGCGGCAGAACATCTGGAGGAATCTGCTTCAGGTTTAGATGATGAATTTATCACATCAGTGGGACTGAGTGGTACATTGACCGTCGATGAAGCAACTGACAATCTTGCCTCTTTTGCTTTGCCTGAGCTTGTTGTTGATATGATTCTACGCTTTGATTTACGTAAATGTACATCAGCAGTTTGAGTAAAATTTGGGAATTTTTTCTGTTTTTTATCTCCTGTGGAGGATTGTGGAAATTTATCTGATTTGACATCTTCTATGGATGCCTGTGATTCATAGGTGGTATCTCCAGAAGTGCTAGAGGAAGGACATGTCTGAGTTTGATTGGGAGTGAGAGTGACATCCAAGTCTGTATCCACCATGCATGTTGAGTTATCTCTCATACTCAATCCTGATGAAGGAGGTGAAGCCAAATCTTGGTTGCCACCTTCAAACTTTTTTAAGTTTATTAGCTCAGCAGATGATGCATTTTTTTCAGGTGCTGACACAAGATGTTGAGAAAATTTGACATATTTATGTCCGTCTCCTAAGTTAGTCTCTGTTAACGAGTTGCTGGAATCTTCCTTTTGCTTCATTTCATTGATGAGGGCCGTTTGAGAGTTAAGCCAAGCAAGAACTGTTTCCCTGGCTGGCGGTGCAAGGACGGGGCCAGCCACAATGCGTCTTTCAGGCTCGAGCAATAGGTGAAGCTGTCTGCTGTTGTCAGGCAGATCCACTTTCTCCCTCAATACACGAGAGTGAGGGCCAGGTTTGCCCAGGGACTTGCCCCTCCAGCTCTCTAGCCCGACTAGCTGCTTGCTGCAGGGGAAGGTAGCAATATCCTTGAACTGGTAAAATAAAACAAAAAAGAGATAAAGCACTTCAAATAAGGAACACTTTAGCTCTTTTCATAAAAGAGACATTGAAATTTAAACAATGGTCTGTTGTTTCTATATGTCATTCTTCCATATGATATGGGACATAGTAGTGGGTAAAAATATCAAAGAAATTAGAGGCACAAAGAAAGATGACAATGTATACCTTTGAGATCTTTAATGATCAGTTTCAGAGATTAACGATTTACGACATTAGTTTTTTATTTGGTTGGTTTCTTAAGATCCACTGTTAGCAGCAAGACCATGTCGTTGACGGGTCCCAAGACTAAAATCTGGCAATTTTATGTTCGGTAATGTGGGGACACCAGGGCTCCTTTCTCAGTAGATCACACAATACCGACACCGACTTTACCAGTAGGTAATGATATTTGACAGATAAACACACAAACCCCTCCCCTAGCCTAACATTTAATTATTAATCCCTTTTCGTTACAGGTTTTTAGGTTACAGCTCCCAGTATTGATTCCTCATTATGTTAAAACCTATTTTAAATCATTAAACCAGTTGTTTGACATGAACAAATTGGTTAACAGTTAAGACCCCAATATAGTATAACCTCTCTTAGTATTAGTCCAACATTCTTAAATAATCTTTAAACAATTATCCAAAATTTCCAAATTCAACAATTAGGTTATGTTGAGGGACATACTTAAATCAGCACACAAATAATTAATTTCACTTCCTAATAGAGCTGCAGAAGCAGAAATATGAGAAGGGGATCAGAGGAAATCATGACTGCACAATAAGCATGTCTGCCAGAGGTAAAAGCTTACTGTGTTCAATTGCATTATAACAATGTCTAGAAAAAGCAAAATTATTTAATTATAACACATTGACTATGTTGTCCTAGTAACATTCCCCTTTTACCTACACAAAAATAGGGAGATGAACTGATAACATTGTTTTGATTTCCAGGACTCAATAATCATGGGCTCAATCAAACTCAATTCAAGTGTCTGAACACAATGATAGGAAATGTGTTTCCTCTACTATCAACTCTTGATAGCCTTTTTTGTCTAGTGATATTATCAAACATTCACATATTACAGAAATTGCATTATCATTCAAATTTCGTTAAATATTAATTGCAGGTTTTAAAAGTTTTAACTACAAATGGTCGGTTACAGATTTTTTTTTTTAATGATGTTGGAGGATATGTGTGTCATTGTAAGCTGCACAGACTATGAGTAGTAGTATGAAAAAGGATTTTGATTAAGACGTCCAACTTTGGCATCTGCATACGTAGTAAGTCTGGCTCTAAAGCATTTTTTTTTTATTTACTACCCAAGGTTAATAGTTTTTGTTTGTTTTGTTTTTATTTTCCTAATCCCATTATCATCATCTCTTTGCTTCACATAAAATGTTATTACACTGTCTTGATGTCTCTACATGTGTAAAAAAAATTTGACAGTTTTGCCGCTGATCTTAATTCTGTGGAAATTTCTTCTTTTGCTTTCTACAATTACTTTTCATCTGCAAACCACTCTGGTTAATCAAAATGTGTTTAGAACAAAACAGCAGAATTTAGAGATAAAAAAGCTTAACGATCAATGAAAAAGAAACTTTGAATCCCACACATGAAGATAAAACAATGAGCTCACTCGTTAAGGAGATACTTATGTGAATCGGTTATTAGTAGACCCAATGGGTTTTATTTCCTGAATTTTATTTTCTTCTTCTTTTTAATGGTCAATTATAAATCTTCGTAGTCAAAAGCACCTGCATTTGATTGAAAATAGTTTGTGAGGCAAACTACTAAATTATATCAGGATATGAATTAAAAATAGCTATAAGTATAATCATTGGAACTAGATAAGTAAAATAGCTTTCGATTATCCATATATCCAAAATTTATATGTTTGAAAAAAGGGCTGAGCAATTTACTTAAAATGAAAGTATAATACTGAAAGTATTTTAATTTTGCTTTTTTACAATTTTTATAAAAACGTTGAAAGAGGGGGAGAGTTAAAAAAAGGGATTTATAACTATGTAAAAAAAAAAGAACAGCCATGTTCTAGGCACTCCTTCATGCATGAAAAGGATCCCTATCTTTCTACTTTACTTCTTTGTGACAGATTATGGTTATTCAGAAGAAGAAAAAAATGTGGTTAATGTATAAATATGACTAAGGCATGTGGCAAAGCTATATATATATATATATCTAAATATTAAGAAAGATTTGGTGCAGAGGGGTAGTATGTAAGAAAGAAAACACCCTCACCCTATTTGATTCCACCTTTAACACTCGGCCCCCATGTTCCCTACAATGACAGAGTATGCAAAAGCATGTTAAATAAAAACAGCTCCAAGGGCGGAGAATTAACTAGCTCTATCTCTATATTTACCAGTGAGATAGTGGTATGGCCAACATTTCTTAAGTCATAAGTTCTTTGGCTACAAAATACATGATTTTGGTATAATCATAGACATTAAAAAAACTAAAAAATAACATTGCGTGTTTCTTTTTGTATTGCAGAAACTCTAAACTCTGGAATCGTTCTTCTCATTTGTATAAAAGAGGAGATAGATCTACCATTGTTAATTTTCAGCCCACAAGCTATAATTTAGGATGCTGCAAATTACAAATTAAATATACACATGAAGATAATTGCTTTCTTTGAAGAAACTTTATCTTTTCACAAGATAGACCTCTAAAATTTTATACAATAAAACTGCACTCTCCTAACTTATAGAACAAATGAAATTACAGGAAAAAAAAACACAAAGTGAAATAAAAAGAGAAATGAAAAATACCTTAATTTCTTATCTACAGCATGGATTTTGAAAAGCACAGAACATAATTTTTAATCTAAGAAGTTTCACGAGACAAGTCATTTAATCATACATAAGACAATGAAATAAAATAGGTGAACTTAATAATTATCTAGTTTGTAAAAGTCGTTCATTGGATTATTGAGCAAATTATGTTACGGTAAACTTACATTGGTTTGTCTGGCAGGTCTTGCTTATTGCTGCAAAAGGCAGAGGGGGGTTGGATTGAGTTCAGACCATAATCTTGCAAGGTTTCCTCAACACTTTTTCTTCTGGGTGGGGAAATCGCAGGACGAATAGTGAGGTTTCTACCTTTGTCAAGAGAAGAATTCACCTTTTGCTTGCCTGCATCACGTCCTTCATCTTCTCCATCATCTCTCCCTTGATATCTACGGTCTCTTGCACTGCCAGCATTTCTCTTGTAGGTGTTTGAGTGTGAGCTCCCAGATCCTGTATCAGGAGCCCTTGAGGGCCCAGCTGCTCGCTTTCTGCCTCTGGATCCATCTACAGGTTCTTTGTTTATTTTATCTTGATCACTACCTTTAATTAGTTGAGATACTAAGCGTTCTGTCAGACTTTGGTTGTCACTTCTTAATACATTGGAAAAACTAGCCATAGGCCTTAGGGGTGGCAGCCCAAAGTGACCTCTTAGGATCACTTCATTTTCCAGCATGGCCCTTACACGGTCAGCTTCACCTTTTCTGACACCTGAAAAAGGTTCGGAAAACTCTTTAGTCATCTCATTTGATATCTGGTTGAAACACTGCCTTTGGGATATAGCATGCTTTTCTTGGCATTGGTGAAACCCTGTTGCTCCCTTCCTATGTTGTGTGTTCCTGCCTGTAAAATTAGAACTGTCTGGCACTGAGCTTGGTCTTGTATTATTAGAGAGCTGCTGACCAGAGATTTTGTCAGTGTCTCTGCTTAAACTCACATGCTTTCTTTTAATGTGGCGGTTATATGCTGTATCAATAACTGAGCCTAAAAACTGCGATACAGTCTCACAACTTGACATAGCCTCTGCGTTTACTCTCGAGGACTTTTTCAAGGTTGGGTTAGCAAGAAGATCTGCAATACTATGGCTCAGACATGGAGGTTTGGTAGCATCTTTCTCATTAGTCACTAACTTATTATCTTTCTTCTGAGATAAATTCTCCTTTTTGCTTCCATATACTGATGGACTCAGCAGTGGTTGGGAAGATGTGTTTTTCTTCACAGATTCTACATTTAGCCAGGGATACCAAAGAGGCTTTGTTTTTTTTGTAGGTGGAGAAACACTTGAAGCATGAATAGGAGGAAACATGGACGAATGGTTTGGATAATACGGAGAGACAGGCGATGTTGGAGTGATGGGAGAGTAGTTGTTTGGAGACCTGTGGGAGGTAGTACACAAGTTGAGAGGGCTGGAGGTAGAGGAGCCAGGCTGGGCCAGCATCTGCCAGTAGCTGGCGTGTCTATACATCGGGGAATCAGAAGCTGGGGCACTTGGGTATGGATGAGCTGGTGGCCACGTCAAGTAGGGGAATGTTGGGATCTGGAGTGGATGCAGCGGGTTCAAGCCTAGAGCTTGGTTAGAAAGACTATGACAGGTCTTTTGACGCTTGACCATGTCCTCTTTATCTTCACAGGTAACTGAGATTTCTGGAAGTTTTGCGACATTTGATACAGAGGAAAGTGTTAAACAAGAAGAAGAGCTAGCAAACATTTTGTTTTGAGTATTATGTGACACATCTGATTCTGTGGCAGATTGAGAAGAATCATTTCTAATCCCATCGCCATCAGTTTCGTCTTGTTTTTGACGAATATCAGAATATTTTCTGTCTAGAGTAAAAGAATTTGATGATGAAGCACAGGATATTAGTCTTTCATTGGAAATGGAATGAGATACTGGCTCTTTACTCTCAGAGTTTTTAGCCCTTTCAACAGAATCTGCAAAGCAAAAAGACTTTAACTTAGTATCCTTTTCTTTTTTGCCTTGATTGATTTTTTCCTCCTGTGGAGTAATGTTGCCACTTTTCTGTATGCAATCTTCTGGCTGCTCTGTGTGTGCTTTACCACTTGCTGAACCTGAGACGGAATTACTTGAATTTGGATTATACTTCTTCATTCCAGTTGCAATATTGTGATGAGATTTAGCGCATATAGATTTCGCATCATTATGGTGAGACAAAGAAACCATTGAGATTTGTTCACTTTCATATTTATGAAGCTGGGTATCTGCATCCATATTTTTAGTGAGCATATGGTGCAGTCCATTGGATTCCTCAACAGGAGAGGCAGAATGAGTGAGCTGTAGAATATCCTTCATGGAAAGGCTGGTGCTCCTCACTTGTGCCCTACGCACTTCTGGAGGCTTTACTACTGCAGCAGAGTCCTTGCTGTCCGAGTCCATCGAGTCATCAGGTGTAGCCAGTCGAAGAATATCTTTCATTGAGAAAGATGCACAGTTTACCTGGGCCTTTCTTGTCTCAAGCAATTGATGAACAGTAGCAGTTGCTCCAGCTGTCATGGTGCTATTTTCAGTCTGTTCAGCAGTGACAGATGGTATACCTTCTAGCTGAACACTGCTGTCATTTGCAGTGAAGTTAGAGGGTACAGGTGAGGAAGATGCCGACTCGTCAGCCAAATGGCTGAAGTGCACAGGTCTGGTGCCAAGATTCGAAGAACCATTGCAACCCGGCTTGAGGCTGGCCCTGTGCTGGGCAGAGTGAAAGAGCCGTCGTGATGAATGACTTTGTCCTGTGGATCTGGCTTGGCTTTCAACTTTACTGTTTGTTGGTGAGAAAGCTACCGGAGGTGAAACTCCTGCTTCCTCTGGGGTTTTAGGTGAAATAAAGGACAGAGTCTCTAAAGAGGGAGTGTATTCAGGATAGCACTCTCCAACAGCTTTATCTGAATACTGTTCAGTTGGGGTTGAGGCGACGTCCCTTGAGGTTGATTGGCTGCCGTCCTGGGAGTCTATCTGAACATCAGTGAGATTGGCTATTGTTGCCATGTGCAACAAACTCAGACTGTTCAGGAGTTTTCCCCCTCCAGCTGCTCCCTTCCTTCTCCGAGAGCTGCTTGGGCAGTGATTTTTGCCCAGTGTGAAGGTCTCTTGCATATCATGTCCTGATTTTATGCTCTTTGCTGGGCAACTTAATGCATTCCAAGCGTTACCACTGTTTGATTCTTTTATACCCCAAATTTCATCTTCAGATGAATCTAAATCCTCAGAGTAGAATCGATATGCTTGTTTTCTTTGTCTTAGGCGCTTCTTTTCAAATCCTGAACTTTTCTCTTCCAGTGCTTGCGTCTCATCATTTGAACTACTTTCTTTGTTGGCTGGATGAAATCTTCTCGCTGGAACTTTACCCTTGTGCTGTACACTTTTTTTCCTATTTTTACCCCACTTTTTGCTTCTTTTTAGTGCAGAATCGTTCAACAACTCAATAGCCCTAGGCTTCTCTGCCACTT
Source organism: Elysia chlorotica (assembly GCA_003991915.1). NCBI lineage: Eukaryota > Metazoa > Mollusca > Gastropoda > Plakobranchidae > Elysia > Elysia chlorotica. The sequence continues at coordinate 347,404 of RQTK01000025.1, read as the reverse complement.
CACATTTTGTAAAAGGCACATCAGAGTCCTTGAATTCATTTGATGAAGCATCTTTGTCTTTTTTGTGTAAAATTGAGTCACACATCTCTTTAGTATCAACATCAATTTTACTTGTTTCCTCACTACCAGAATTTGTATTCTGGTCAATGTTGGCAAGCTTTTCACTAATAGCATTCCCGCTGTCCATCTGACCTACTTTTGAAAAATCTATTAAACTTGATTTATCCTTGTCCAGCTTTTCAGCAGGTGAAAAGACATCTACTAAAATTTCAGCATTTGCAGCAGGACTATGATCCCTGTCGTTTTCAATGTGCTTACTAGATTCCTGATGTTCAGGCAGTGGCTCAATCATTTTGCTCTTTTCCTCTTCTTCAATGCCTATTTGCAAGCCTGGCACTGTCCGAGACTCAAACGTTTTGACATCATCTGAAACTTTGGGCTCATAATCAGTTGATTTCAATATTTTTATACCATTTGATCCAACACTAAGACGAAGTGGTGGGCATTTTGGAGTCATGTGACCCTTCTCTGTTTCATTCTTTATTTCATTTTCACTCTCTGAAGTTGATGAAATGTCCTCAAAAAATGCCATTTGGCGCTTGAGAAAATCATCTTTTCCAACTCTTTCTGGTGCAACTTTTTCTAATTGGGATGTGGTGGCTATTTTTGCTTCACCAAATCCTTCCTTATGCAGAGGATATATTGAAAGTTTCACATTATTGCTGCTTGAGGGACAAGACTTCTCTTGATAAATTTCTGTAGCATAATTTTGTTTGACCAAATCTAATGACTCAGAGACCGTCTTTGCCAAATAATCAGAAGGAATCATGTTATGACTGCCTAAGTATATTGAGTTTAGACTTTCTCTTGATAAGGATGACTTGGTTTTGCTATAGTTTAGCATTCTGGCTGGATAAACTTTTTGATGGAGTATTTCCTCATCCAGTATCTCATCTTCCTCATCTGAACTCGATGAATATTCATCGCTTTTTGTGCTGTTCACATTTTGGACAAGTCTCTTCTTGAAGTCAGACAGTTGCCAACAGGAAATGCCTTCAAAGAAAACAGCCTCAACAGGTGGGCTCTCTTTTGAAGAAGCATTTAGCAAATGAGTATGCTGCAGATAGGCCTCTCTTACTTTATTGAAAAAGACATCAGTAGAGACAATATTGGTATTGTTATTTGTCACGGCCTTGACTCTCATAAGGCCAGCTTCCCCGTTTTTTGGATGCTCATAGTTGATGCTTGGGCTTTCTTTACCAACAACATGTTGATCAGAATTACAAGTCTTGCTCTTAGCAAAAGCAGATTTAAATTTTTTTCGTTGCTTGCCTTGTCTTTCAGAACGGCTGGGTAACTCACTGGATAGATTGGATCCTGATGGACTTGAGGACAGAATGAATGCTTCTGGAGGGATTATTACTTGTCTAATGATATCTGTATATGACAATTTTTCAAATTCTTCTGCACTTACTAGCTCTCCTGGAGAAACAGGTACAGGCTTGATTTTCACTAGCATGGACTTATGACCTTTAAATTTACCTATTATTATGTAATGAACCCCCTCCTTTAACAACTGTTTCTTTTTCCTTGTCTTTCTCTTCTTTTGATCCAAATATAATGAGGAGTATATGGAACGGAGCTTTGCCTGCCTACAGCCTTGCTTTGCAGGTTTCTTTATGCTTTTTTCCAGCTGCATCTGCCGCTTTTCAGGAATAAAGTCTTGTGTTTTGCTGGAGACATCTGAGAGCTGCTCAAGAGAGTCGGAAACAGGATCTCGTTCCTCTTCTCCGGCAAAATCCAGACTTTCATTATTGCCAGTACACTCAGAATAAGGTCTAGGAATTTTCAGACGCAGAGACTTGACATTTTTCAACACAATTTTTGCAGATAGATCTCCGTTTCTGCAAGTTTTAAGCTGAGTGAAACATGAGGAGGATGCCTCTTTATCTGTATCGGAATTTGCACTCCCATCTAAATTTTCAACAGTTTGTGGTCTATCTTGCTCGGTCTCAGGCATCTTTTTCAATGATAAGCTCATCTTTTTCTTCTTCCTCATTTTTTTCTTTTTGTATAGGCACACTTCTTTTGGCAGTGACTCTGAACTGTTTCTGGATCCTTTATCATCTTCATTAGAGTAGTGAAAGAGGGAAGAAGTTTCATAACCTTTGTAACATTGTACTTCATCATTGACATTGGTCGGTTTATCAGCATGGTTCTCGTGTGCGTTCGCCCAGGTATTGACAGAGAGGGTACCAGTGTTTGGCTTGTTGACATCACTGTGGCTCTGATTTCCCTCACTCTCAATTCTGCTTGCTAGCCCATGCTGGCCTGGGGAACGCAGCTCGTTTTTTTGCTCCATATGAGAATTGTTGTGGTCTGCCTGTTGCTGTGGCTGAAAGAATTGCTGATGGTGGTGCTGGTGCTGCTGCAGTTGCTGCGTTTGTTGATGTGACTGAAGAAACATGTGTGGCTGTTGCTGATGATGCTGGTAATGGTGATGTTGATAAGGATATGATGTAGCATTAGTGAAACTGTTGTGATAATTTGAACCATAACCAACAGTATTTTGAAGACCAGATGTGGAAGGTGATATTGATGGGTTATCATTAGGTTTCTGAGCATCATGCATGGAGAAGCCTATAGATCCCACATTACCATTCCTGCCATGTGTGTTTCCTAAAGGCATAGGCTGGTGAGTGCGATAAGACAGTGATCCTACTTCTGGAGACAGCTGGCGGTAAGCAAAATCTTCCTGTGGGTTCCTTGGGCCTGGACCTTGGCCAGAGTAGACATTGCTGTTGATTGTCCTGGGGCTGAGGTCTCCCCCGTTGTATCCACACAATCCATACTGGCGCTGATGCTGGGCGGGGAGTTGCCTCTCCCAGTCTCCTCGACCAGAGAAACCTGCAGCACCTGGTGAACCTGATCGAGGCGAGCCTCTGCTGCCTGACTGAGCGACAGAACGCTGCACTGATACTGTCACATGGCTGGAGTCAAAAGAGCTTGGTGGGGCTACCTTATTTGGAGGGAAGTCTGTATCAAAAGAAATGCTGTTTTCCTCTGCACCCCCTTCCCCATTGTGGCTGTCTCCACTGCTGCTGGGAATGTCCAGGTTGACTCTGTTGGAGGAACCATCGGGTGAGACATACCGGGACGATGACGGGAAGGTCACATTGTAACGTGTCAGGTCTTCTGGGGTGAGCCGCGCCACTCTGACAACCTCACGTCCTATTTTGAGCAGGCTGTATCGACGTGCATCCATTGGGTGCATACGCACAACTTTCACTGTTTGACGCCTCGCCTTGGCACTCTGGTAGAATTTGAGCTTTTTGAACACAGGAGTAGGCACATGAAAAGTGTAAGTATACCACGGGTTAGGGCTAGCGATACTGCAGCTGCCGTCAGTGTAGCCAGAGTCAGAGCTTCTTGGCTGGCTTGATCCTGCCCAATTTATACCGCTTCCCTCTCTAGAATTAAATTCACATGGCCTGGTCAGCTTTGGCCCTATTCTTTTAAGTCTATTTTGTTTTCCGAGGCGGGGGTGCACCTTGCTGGGGAGCTTAATCTCCGAGGCCGATTCTTCTGTCTGATCTAATTCGCCTGAAGATAGGCCATTTCCATTGGAATTCTCACCGAGCCTAGCAGGTGTTTCCAGGGTAATAAAATCCTTTAAAGAGGGGCTTGGTTGATTTGTGCTTTCTGAGTTAGGGGTGGATTTTTTACTGTTCACTTCTATGTTGCCATTAGGTTGAGCCTTTGACGGACCTAGACTATGATCCCATCCAGTTTCATCGGAACTTGAGCCAACGTCTGACACCAGTTGCAGCAGACTGGACAGGGATGATGTGTCTTTGACATCCCCAATAAGGTCGCCCTTTGCTTCACTAGGATCCTGGCGCCAGGAGGCCGACCCAGAGTTATCAATGCAGTTGCCTTGGTCATCACTTTGACTATCTGACTGTGAGGGGTGTCTAACCATCATGCTACCAGCATAAGAAGTAGAGAGAGAGGCATCTGCACTAAATGATCTATTTTGCATTCTTGCTGGAGTGAAAGTTTGATTATTTGAAGAATGCGCAGCACTCGTATTTCCATAAGGAGGCGTATGGGTGAAGTTTTGCCACTGGCTGTTTCCCCAAGAGGACTGTTGTTGCGTTTGTTGGTGTTGATAATGTTGGGGCTGTTGCCAAGCTGGGTAACTTTGGGGCCACTGAATTTGTTGGGGCTGTGAGTATGCTGGCTGACCCCAGCCATAACCCTGAGGAGGTGCAGCCATCCTTGGATCATTGTTAAAAGATGATGAGATTGACTGAGTCCTGCCTGGTTTTGCCTGTGCCTGCTGAGGGCTAAGCCCTCCTTGGAAGTCCATGCCTGAGGCCATACGGGAAGAGGCACTAGCGCTGCGAGGCCGTCCCTGGGGCTTGGCTTCAGCCCCCTGAGGACTGGACTTTACCTTTAGTTTCTTCTTCGGCTTAGGAGGGCTCGGGCTGAGCATGGGCTTTCTCATCCCAGCAGCTGCTACTGCCAACCTGTCCTTTTGTTTGATATTCTTCCTAGCGGGAGACTCTTCCATCAAAAGTTGCTGGATCATAGGGGTTGCAGAGGCATCCACACCTGCCGGTTTCTCATCCATCTTCTCACAAATACTTGCACTGGGCGTACTTGTTTTGTTGGTGATTGGGTTGAAATCTAAGGTAGATATTTTGTTGCTTGGTGAACTCAGTGATGACTTCTCTATGCTAGTCTGGTTTGATTTAGCAACATTTGTCTTCTCAAGCTGTTCCAGTCCAGAGTCTTGGGCACAGCTGTTGGTTGGCGGTAGAGCTCTAGCATAGGAAGGTTTCTGTGAGTGCGTTGGATTTTGTATCTGCTTTTCAGAATTACCTTGCAAAGTTTTGAGTCCATCAGACTGCTCTGAAGGCATGCCAGGCTCTTCATTTTTATCAAAAGTTGCTCTTATTTTACTCTGACTTGTGTTTTCCTGAGAACTCATTGGTGGGTTCTGCTGATGCAACTTTTGAGACTTGGGGGTCTTTTTTCCATGATCCTCTGTTTGACACGGTGACGGGTGTATAGCGGGAAAAGTTTTGCTAGATTGAATCAGCTGTGGACTTGTATGATCAGCAGAACTGGCTGATGTCCCCCTTCCTGCCTGTGGGTGTGGAGCAGACCCTGGTGGGAAGTTGGTGGGCGACGCCTGCTGCTGGTGCTGAGAGAGCCCAGGGTGACCAGGTGGGAAGTATTGAGGGGACCAGCCAGGCTGCTGCTGACTGTGATAGCCTGGAGATGAGTATGAAGGAGGGCAAGATTGATGGGGAGACTGGTACGGAGACTGGTAGACTTGCCCCCCATTACTGGAGGAGGAGTGATATGTAGGCGATTGGTACAGCTGATTGCCTGGAGAAGACTGATAGCCTGTGTTCTGATATGATGCTCCTGAAGGATAGGCCTTGCCTGAGTAAGGCAGTGGGGACTGGTAAGTTTGAGGGCCAGGAGTTGTTGGCGACTGGTAAGGTTGCGGCGACTGTTGGTAACTATGGTTGCTGGAGGTGGGTGACTGGTAGGGACTCTGGAATGGAGGGTTTACATACTGCTGCTGACTGGATGAAGGAGACTGTGCAATGTATCCAGAGTACTGAAATGGTGACCGATGTTGGCTTATGGATGGGGAGGGAGTCTGAAAACCTGATGACGCATGACTTTGAGAGGCAAAGGAGTTGTGAGATGGGGAGTGAAAGGGGGAGGTGGCCCTGTAAGGCACCTGCTGTTGGGCATAGGCAGGAACCTGTGGCTGATGATGTGGGGACCAATTATGAAACCTTTGTTGATGCTGCTGCTGCTGCTGCCAAACTGAGTTTTGACCATGCCAGTTTGAGTTAACCTGACCAGGCCAACACTGCTGCTGATGATGCAAGCTTTCGGAGTTATGGTCTGATGAGTATCCTTGTTTCTGAGAATTTTCTTCACCCCAACTGTTCGTATCTTGTTCTGGCATAAGACTTGAATCAGCTGTCATCTGGCTTGGCGTATGGTGAGTGGGATTTTTAGGGAAGGGTGGATTCTGAGCCGAGGTCTCCACCATGTTTTGAGCTGTATCTGTTGCCTTCTTATCACCTGTGCCAGACAAAAGAAAGGAGCATTTTGTTATATTTATACATAAGAGCAACAACAAAAAATACGATAATGACTAAATAACCACACTAACATGGCAATGGAAGATTATTTTGCTCCAGAAAATAAAAAACAATCTGAGTTTAATAGCGAACACATTTCAATGACCCATTTGTGTTTCAGTCATTGTTGAAATTGTTAAAAGTGCAGTAACAGAAAATTAACTAAAAGCTTGGTTCTGCAATACTAAAGGTTGCATTTTTTTCACCTTTGCGAAATACATGAAACAATCTTTCCACATTTCCAACTTGGGAGTGCTAGTAGTGAGGGTAATGATTGTTCAGTTTTGAGCAGATTTTGTTTTTTAAACAATTCAACAACACAGCTGGAAATCTTGTTCATTGGGTAGATCTATCCTTTGGATAAAATTAAAGGCTTCAGGCCAATTTTCAACATACCTTTTATAGTTAAACAATAAATTGTAAAGGTTTCAAATGAACTTGACCAAAGAGAATAATACTAACTGGACACGTTGTCTGATGCTCCATCAAACTGTGGTAACAGATCAATGTCCTCATCATCATTATCTTCATCAGTATCCATTTCAATAGCATTTCCTATTTTGTCTTGCTGTGACCCAAGTTCCTCTGGCTCAAAAGGTAGCCTGCAAACAATGATGGCAAATGAAACTTTATACACATGACTGTTTCAAGTCAAAGAAAGGAGATTGCAAAGGTATATGAGTTCTTACATATAATTTAAGGTACTGGAAAAACAATTTACAGGCCTGCCTATTTGTAAAAGTCCCATTTAGGTACTTCCATAGCAAAAAATAGGTATGGTGAGATACATGTACTCAGTACATGTGTATAGGGAGTGTCTATACACACTATAGATAAGATGTATAGTGCTTCTGCCTCAATATTGCTATACACAAAAGCAAACAAAAAAAATTGAATAAATAAATAAATAAATAAATACATAAATAAAACCAAAAACCTATTGTCGATTATATAAATACCTTGGGAGTAATTTTGTGGCCCCGTTTGTCTTTTAAATTCTTACCCACTATAACAAAATTGTTTAACTACACTTTTCTAAAAAAAAATCCACAGAGAGAGAGAGGGTGGGGAGGGAGGGGAGAGAAAGACAGACACACAGACAGGCAGATAAAGACGTATGCAGACAGAGGGGCAATGAGAACGATAGAGGAAGAGGGAGACAGAGATAAGTTAAAGAGCAAAGAGGAGATCGAGAGAGAGAAAAAGAGAAGGAAATCGAGAGAAAGAGAGAAGGCGATCGAGAGAGAGAAATAGAGGAGATCGAGAGAGAGTGAGAGAGAGAGAGAGAGAGAGAAAGAGAGGAGATCGAGAGAGAGAGAGAGAGAGGGGGGGTCCACAATGATGAGAAAAGTCCGAAAGTTTTGGTCATTTCTTTGGAAAAAAACACGATAATTTTTAGTGTGTAGAGCAAAATTTGGTCAGAAACACTATTATAAATTATGTCTTTAGTGTTTATAGACTCAGCTTTGTGTTTATAATGTGATTGTCTAAGTTCTGTCAATCACGCTTTGTAATCCCGTCGCCGTATAGGATCTTCCATGTTACCCTTTATTTTTATTTTAATGCACGTCGGTGCACTGGTAAAATATAAATCGAGATTCGATCTAGCTTTGTTCCAGAGTTCCATCTCAAATGTGTTGGTCGTTTGGATACAGTGTAGCTTCTCAAAGACAAATCGCATTAGTAGAACCAGGTTTCTATATCAAGATCATGATGCTAGTTTGAATTAGATCTACGTTACTTTTCTTGAATGCAAAAGTACACGGGCGCATGTTTCGCAAAAGAATGTTAAACCGTAGACGCCGACAACCATGTCAAGTTAGATTTGTTTTTAAAAAAAAACTAGGCTGATCAACTTTAAGAACAATCAGAATGATTAGCTGGAAATAAAGCCAGGCCTCGGTGACTGGATGTGAAGATTGAAAGATGGGTATTATTTTCAACCGGTTTCCCTGGCGGAAGATTCGTGCACGGGAAGGAGTTGCAAATAAGGACGAAGGTCAAAGGCTGGATTTTAAGATGGTATTAATCGCACGAATAAACAATTAACTAGATCTATGTTACGGTACTTGTTTGTAAACGTATATTGAGCTCATGGTAACGCAAATCAGAATCATTACTAGCTTGACTGGGAACTGAAAGTCCAAGATAGAGAGATTGGTATGATTCGGACGAATGAACGCAAGAGAAAAAAACGAGTTGGGACTGGTCCGTATCAATAAGTTGTTGACTAACCCAATCTCGATAGCAATGTCTACCAAGTATAGCAAAAAAGAGAAAAATATCACCTATCGATAAAATAAATGAATCTTTCATAAATTTTATTTCGCCCACGCACAAAACACTGGAAACTTTCTTTATTCATCTATGGTTTCGGTTGCGTGATTGAGAGGAAAACCGTAGCCGTATCTCAAATTAATACATTATCTTTATTGCGAAAAACGGCGGTGTTGCACGGACGGTTGTATATTTTCATTTTTTTTAACGTATCGGCGTATGTGGGTAGAAAATTTAAGAGAATAGGCTTCGATAAAGAGCGCATGTCCCTAGCTAGGCCTATGACAAAATACGTCCACAAGACGGGCTCGGATGAAATGTAGTAGGTGCGGGTCGTGAGCTTTCTGCCGGCGCAGAAACGGGCTAGTCTTGGGTTTCTTGATGAGCAGCGAACAGAGGCAGATATTGAAAAAAAAATCGGCGATCGCGCTGCTATGCTGAATATCTTCACAGTTTAAAAAATCGGTACATTTCCGTGGAAATCGGGAAATCGGGATTGACGACGAAAATCGGTACGTACCGATCAAATCGGTACAAGTAGGCAGGTCTGAATTTATATTGACGATACCAGCTTAAAATTTTAAAAATTCACTTTTTATTTAAAATTTTAAAAATTCACTTTTTATTTATTTTTATGAAGTGAAAATCTTAAGAAATAGAAATAAAACATGAAATATTATTTGCTTTTCCCCCCAATTAAATGATAAGACAGTGCTGACCATGTTACAATGAAATTGCCTCTTTCCCCTGCATTCATAATATTGACTTTTCTAAAATAAGCCATATAATAAAACTGAAAAGCAAAAAGCCTTTAAACACAGGAATGCAATGGGCCGTACCCCCCAAGCTCACAAATGCAAATCTTGTATGCAACATGATACATATAGGCATGTGAGCCAACTTGCAACTAGTGAAACTGCAGTAAAATGGTTTATTAAAGGCAGTCTTTGTGAATAATTAAAATAACAGTTGACTCTTAAAGAAAAAAAAATGTCACAATTAAAATAGTCCTTTCCCTACTCCAAATTTTGATGATTTTTTTTATCTTAATCATTAACCACTGCATACTGAACTACAATGGCTAAACTTAGAGATGTAGCTATATGATACTGCAACATACCCTTCATCTTTGTCAGTTTGACATAAGCTTTGACTCATCAGAAGGGTTTCTTCGTCTTCCTCTTCTTCATCTGCATCATCTCGAACAACACTTTGATTGAGCACACTGTCCTTCTCCTCTAGACTTGTGATTTGAGATGGTGGTGGGCCAGCCTCTTCCAACAAGGAGGCCAGGATGTCTGCCACACTAGAATCTTGGGAATCTGAACAAATATTTTCATAAATAATAATGAAAGAAAGTTTAATTCAGACTGCTTTAAAAAAATGATCACCATTTGACCTCTTCCAATTGTTCCTGCTAATAAGAGATTATAAATGAAAACATACTTAACACTAAAAGAAGCTCATAACTTGATAAGTAATAAGGCAGTGAAACCATAAAAAAGAATAGGACGAATAAAGCTAAACTGAGGATCTAGATTTGACAAGCCCTGTTATAATTATACACAAGCACCAGTGACATATAGTTGGGTCATAGACCACAGGGAAGAAATAAAAAAGGTAAAATAATATAATGCTCTAGCACAGCTTAAACGCAATCACCGATACCTTCAAAGTACAAAGATATAAAAACCAGTGATATACTCTTCCGGTTAAATAATATGAACCTTGACCAGGTCTAGCCAAAACTACATTTAACAGAGATCGTATATGCAATACTATGGCGAATCCTTACTTCTTTAACTCATAATAGTAACTGTCACAATTTCTTGATAAATGCAAATGAATGCTTTGCAATACAGACATCAACTGTGTATTACGCTATTGAACACAACTCAAACAAAAAATTATGACCGGATGTTAGTATAAAAAAGATGTTGACTATCGATATATGTTAAATCTGCCGATAAAACTAATGGTAATAGTCATTGTATTGAATAAGTGAAAACGAAAGTACCTTATAGTCGTATAGGCAATATCGATGTCCTATATTATTTGTATGAAATCTATTTTGTTGGGCCAAATCTGAACCAGTGGCTTGAAACTGAAGTTATAGACCATACTGTTTTCAACTCGTCCTAATACAGCAAGGACCGCCCGTAAGGCGTAATTTGCCACACTTTGGCGCAATAAACATGATATATTGTTGGCAGGTCTGGTATTTAGTGGTCATTGTGTCGTTTGCTCCAATCAGTCAGACGAGCTACTCCTAAGCTTGCGATTGCTTCTTTTTTTACAAAGAAGCTCATGTAGCTAAGTTTGCCTGATTGAAAAGGGATAAAACATCCCAATTTTAATTTGAAGTGACCAAACATTTACAATATTTCAAAAAATATTCACTTTTTTCCCCCCCTCACTTTGTACATAGTAAAAATGAAAAAAAAGTTTAAAATCTTACCCCTATGTGAGGAAACACTAGAAAAACTCTGGCTGAAGGAAACCACTTTCTTTATTGAATCCAAGCTGATAATTGGTTTATTGGCTTCATCTTTGTCTTCAATCGTTTCCTCATTTTCATCCAAAATGACAGTGCCTTCAGAACTGGACAAGGAATCTGAATCAAGTACATGGTCGGTTTGTATTAGTATGATACTAAGGCTCAATACGTTCAAATCAAATGAGTTGTTTTTCATAATTATTTCTGTCATCTAATGGTGAAAAAAATATATTTTGAGATGTTAAAAAAACAATTTGATAATTCTAACAATAATCATATTAATAATTATAATAATAATAAAAATAATAATAATAATAATAATAATAATAATAATAATAATAATAATAATAATAATAATAATAATAACAACAATGTTACAAGTCATTGAAAATTACTTCAAAATAAAACAAAACTGAAAATCATTTGATATATAGGGTAAAAAATATGTTATTTTGTTATTTCCTTCCTGCCACTTGCTCTAAAAAGGTGAGAGGGGAGGGAGATAGAGAAAAAGAGGGAGCTTGTGAGAGAAAGAGACAGTCAGACAGTTTGTTTGCTTGTTGCTAAGCATCAGCACTACATAGGCTATATTGTGGAATGGCCCCATTATTAACATCTGACAATTAACGTGCTGCCAACCTTGGGATAGAATAGCTTTTGATGCAGGAGGTTTGTGATTCAAGCCCCAACTGTCTCTGTATGGCAGCACTTAAACGTATAAGATGTCAGTCTAGAGGTCCGTCCACAATATAAGGTAAGTGCTGACATTGGACACTAAGTACCAACACACGCTGCCACACAGAGACAGTGAGGAGAGACCTGATCTCAGATGATCACGTACTGACACCGATCCAACCAACAAGGGAGGAATTTGGACAATACATTTTTTAACTGATCGTAGGTTTTGAAACAGGGAGCTGCCAGTTGGGAAACAGACAAAAAGACATAGGGAAATGAAGGCCTCACCTTGCCGGGAAATATGCCTCTCTAACTGTGATGCAGGTAGAGATTGGGATAGAAGGCTCCTATTAGACTGGCTGTCCCTTTAAAAAAAATAATAAAAAAATTGATAAATAAAAACAAAACAAAACATTAATGATAAAAATGTGTGAAGCAAACTGGACAAATAAATTTGTTATAAATCGGATGTATTAAACTCAAACAGAAATCACACAAAAACCCTCTTGCTGATTTGAGGAAAGATTTTGCTTTCATGTATAATACAGACTGCAACACTCCAGGAACAGAAAATCTGAATGATTCTGTTAACAAACCTGAATATGTTCTACACAATCTGAATTATGAGTGGTGTTGTGCTACAAAATAGTCCTCGACAAACAATTCTTGTCACCATCCTGATCTAAAATTGTACGAATCAGAAGGAAAATGCATGGACTGCCGGCTGCTTTGAAAAGTTCTTAGTGAACCTTTGATTGTTTGAATATGGTTAAATTCTAGCACTGTAAAGGCAAGTTCCCTGAGAACATTTTTGTGTGAACTGCAAACAGATCAAAATTTTGACAATGTCTCAATTGGTACTCAAGCTTGAGGTAGTCCATGTAATTCTAACTAGTTGATCTGGTTCACTGTGCAAACAAACTCCTCTGGGTATTCATTTTTCTTCTTTCTGCTGACATTTGAGCTGAAATCACCAACATTACACCTATTATCTTATTACCACTCCCCTTGGCGATCATATTAGAAAAATATGAAAGAACAGATCTATTCATAAAAAAAATGTATTAGATTCTATAATTATCTGTCATGGAATTCAGAAATGAAAACCATCAATCTGGATTTGTTGTTAATACATTTATAGCAATAAAGACACTGTCTACTGATTCAAAGTGTTCAAGATGGAGAGCCAAGCGCCATGTAGATCTTAACAGCCTGATAGTCCATAGATTCTATATGTTGGTAGGCTACTAAAATGGTAGCATCTTAAGTAATTAAGTCTCATATCACTATGATAGAATTTGATGCATAGTTATTAAGATTTTGAAAAGTAGACACAATCTAAAATAATTGTATTACAGAGAGCTCTATGCGATCATAATAATTAATTTTCCGTAGTAATATAGATCTAATTCTGCAGTGTATATCTTCGTCACCAAAAAAAATCGTTTTTGTTCTTGTTTTTAACTTTTTCACAGACACGACAAGCCTAGTGTGTTTTAAGGAACCACTAAAATCTAAGTCCTAACCCTATATTACTCTGGGTGGGTGGGTGAGTGAGTGAGTGAGTGTGTATGTGTATTATGGGTTTCCTTATCATCAAAGAAAGCACACACTATATAAATGGTAATTTATCTATGCAGATTAATCCAAGTGATTTTTTATCTTTTCTACAGAATAGTTTATAAAGGCGAATTATAGATGATATCTAATCAACTTATTTCTAAGTCAATGCCTCACTGTGGTTTTCGACTAGAAACAAATACGAGTTGGGAAGCATTTTGCCAATGTCAATGTCTCATAAGTCATTTTAAACTGAGCGCACATGAAAAGAGGACCTTGTCACTCCAGTCAGCATTCGGATACTAACTTAGAGGACAAAAATTCATAACTGTGCGGTATTCCCGTGAAGAACCAAACTAGACCTAGAAGAACAAGATATAGCTGCATGGGTGGGTTGATGATTCAAGGGAAGTACCGAACGTTCAGTATCATTCATAGACTAAAAAGAGCCTGAATTTTTTTTTACCGGAGATGAAAAAAGTGATTCCCGAGAAAACTCGGAATCCTACCCAAAAATTCGGAAAAGTCTGATAATATAATACAAATTATGGATTTTTAAAGACATAGTGCAAAAGTCATTCATTTGTCCGGTCTGTGTTGAAAAAGACGAATATACCAATGGCTTTATAAGTCAGAATATAGGGTCTCTAGGTGGTATCAGTGTAGTTATAATATTGAGTAATTTCAAACCACCATACCCCCATCTCCAGCTGTCCGTGCTTAATTTTCTGTGATTAAAAATTTTTTAAAGGAAAAATGAAAAAAAAAAACTTTCAAATTTGAATGTGAATAAGGAAACCTGTCAAATTTGAGTGTAAAAAAAAATTTTTTTTTTAATCGAGGCTATGAAATAACATTTTATTAGGAGCACTTACCCAATTTCTTGCTGTTCTTTTACAAGTGTTAAAAACTGTTTTAACAACTCTGTCTCTGATTCTGAGGGAATAACACCATGTCGTTCTGGAGAGCAAAAGAATGAAAAAAGCTCTGTAGACAAGTAGTCTGCTAGACCTGGTAAAAACCATTTTAAGACTTAATCAAGGATCTTTACTAGTTAAATCTGTATTAAAAAAGTCACTTTTTGTCCTGTAATTCATATTAAATATTATGAAAGATGCAAATTCAATTTTTTTTTTAGCTTTGTAGGATTTACAGTCTATTAGTTCTAAGCAGATGAAAGTGTTGTGATTTGCTTGTCATATTAGTCCAGACTGACAATATATCCATCCACGTTCTCACAAAGACTGTAATGCTTTCAGGGTTTCTTCATACTGTTTTAGAAATGTACATGTAGGATCCTGCATGTTTTTTACTTATTTAAAATATCCAAAACTTTTTCTCATCTGAATCTTTTTTTTTAAAGAACAATAATGCATATAGAGTGTCAAGATTTTAAAAATTTGTTTCAGTTTTCTCCTTCAGCTGCATAAACTAGACAATATCAATATCACAACTATGCTTTGAAACAAAAAAGGAGGAATAGTTTACTTATTTCAAAGCAACAAAATACAAAGATTCAGAAATAATTGATAAAGCAGTATTCAATGTAATCTTAGGTAAAATTCAAAATTCCATACATTTATCAAATCAAGTTTTTCTAGATTCTTCATTTTTAATTTAGTAAAAGTCTCATGAATTTCAAAGCTCACCCTGAGAAATCTCTGGCTCTATTTGAGAGGATTCCCCTGCATCTCTCCGGCGCTGTCTCTCATCTTCCCACAGTGAAGACAGGCCAGGGTTGGCCCCTATACTGCCTATACAGGAACAATTATGATTCAAGTTTGGGAGAAAATTGAAATCCTATGTCTTTCGCTCCGCTCTAATGAATCTTTCTAGACTGAACTTTTCTTAGGACTTCCGACTAGAAGTGATACATTTACTTTTCTTAAAACAGAAGTGATAGATTTTTAATTATTGGATGATACCAAAAAAAAAAAAAGAGATAAAAACCCTCTCTCAAATTCTACTTGTCTACATCTCACCATTAAGAACTGGTTGCAATAGAATTGCTTCAGGCCAATAACTTAGATTATAAAAACTTATATTATGACAAAAAACTAACTTGTCCTAGAAGTGCAGCATCCATTTTATTTCCATTTCATGCCATCATAGTTATTAAATCTGTCTCTAACCCTCAGATGTTATTTTTGCTAGCTAAACAAAAATTGTTGACTAATATTTCAGCTTAAAATATGACGTCATTAGCTTTGACAGACATAGAATCCTACTTACTGGTAAGCTCGTGTCTGTTTTGAATGTCAGCGGCTACCACATCTACCTCAAGCTCACACACACTCTGCCGTTCCACACTGGCAGGCAGCAAAAGTTCGCTGAAGGTGGACACATCATGAGGTTAGTCGATTGGCTGTTCTTATTGTCCAAAATAAGAGCTGACTGATCCTAAAACTAATGTCTGATAACTTTACGTTTTGCCAAATAGAGACAGTGTGGAGATGCAATGTCTCCTATCTCAAGCAGTCACATCATATCAACATTAAACCAACACTAACCTAACCAAAAGAGAGCAAAATCTGACAAATACATATCATAAGATAACATCTGTGGGCTTCCTTAAATTCTCCACTTCAAACATTTTATCTAGATTTTATTCTGTACACATGTGCCTCCTCAAATCACAAAAATTTGCAGATAAATATAAGAGAAATAGCAACTGCTCATGATTTTGCTGCATGAACATTATACTGATTCCAAGAGAAAATAGCTGTGGGGTTTATAAACGAAGCCAATATAATCTATTTGAAGAATTGAAGGAATACATTGTAATAATTGTGATGGTGAGAAAACAATTACTCCTCAAAAGTGTAATACAATTTTCACAGCGTGAAAAGCTTCTAGTAATAATTGACGGTGGACAATTTTTCTGCCACGCATTCCCTGCAAACTACACCATCTAGAACCATGAAATTTGGTACGATCAGACCTGCCAACCTAAATTTTCTCTTGGAGTAATATCAGCTGCCACAGAGAGTAATTTTTGGAACTTGGCAGTAATAAAATGCCGGAAACTTGCACACGCAGTTTGAGACTCCTTGGCCAACATAAACGGTAAAACCTAAAAAGAAATTTTATATGCTGACGTAATACCACTGCTTTTTATGAGGATATAAAGGTAAAAAATTAAATGCATTACATCTTAATGTAAATAACTAGAGATAATCAAATGACTCCAAGACCAAAGAGGTTTGGAGGAGTATAAAAAAAGATAAAAAAAAATGAATTTAGTAAAATAAAAAAATAAATAAAGGGCCACTAGTGATGAATTGAAAATTAAATATGGTTCATAGGTGAACAAAATGTGAAACTATTTTAAAAAACTAAAAGATTTAATGCAGGAAAAAATACAAAATTAAATTAACCATGGAAAAACATGATAGTAAATGAAAGGAGACTTTCTTATTACAAACCCTCTTACAATAGTAAAATATAAAAGTCATTGAGAGCCAAAGATAAATACAATTAACTGTTAGTGAGCCTTATCAATGTAAAAAGAAAAAAAAAACACTGATTTGAAAATCAAACTGTTCAGTAATTGAAACTAGAGTAAAAAATCGAGATCTAGATAATCTTGATAACAGAAGATCTACATTTAGACAAAATGTGAATCATTAACCTGTCAGTGCTACATGGCAAAGCCTTGAGAATGTCTTGAAAGTTAATTCCCAATTAGATAAAAAAAAAGAAACAAAGTTCTTAGTATCTGTGAACTTGTTTCATATGAACAACATAATAAAAAAAAAAGCCAACTTGAGCTTCATTTTGATTAAAAAGATCAACACAAAAAACACTACTTGGGCTTCATTTTGTTTAAAACGATCAACACTAGAAACTCCGCTTTCTTCCTATTTCTTGCTACTCCTAGATCCAGTGAACAATCAGTCACTACACTGTACAAGTCATGTACTTTCGGTTTCGTTTTCATCGTGATTTTTTTTACTGGCGCATTGAACATTCTGTTGATTCCAAGAAAATGGCCGCGGGGGTTATAAACGAAGCCAATAATTATAATCTATTTAAAATTTTGAAGAAAAAAAAATCATGATGGTGAGAAATGATTTTCTCCTCATAAGACCTTCTGTACAATACAATGTACAATTTTCTCGGCTGCGTATCCCAGTTGCATGAAAATCTTTGGTTTAATAGGGAATGGTTTAGATCAGAGCGCGTTGGTTTAGATCTATCCGCCGACAGCTAGGCTATGGTCATTACATGTAATATACGCGGACAGGGGCGTGTGGAGTCCAACCTGCCATGTGTCACCAAGCGATAGATAAACAAGAAAGGCAACCTAAGATGCAGATTGGTGGCTTCTGCATCCCTACCTCAGATCATTGCGAGCATAAAAGGGCCACACTCTAAAATCTGAGGCGGAGTCACTCCTTTCAAGGTACCATACCGCTTGCATGTGGGCGCAACATGCACATCCCTATGCACTGATCACAAGCACCAGTGACATAGAGTCGGGTCAGAGACCACAGGAACATGAAGCACTGTGACTGATTACTAATACCAGTGATATACTTTTCCAGTTAGGTAATAAGAACCTCAATCTAGCCCATATCACGTTTAACTGAAAGCTTATATGAAAAACGAAAATGAAATGGCGAGTCCCTACTTCTTTAACTTACAATGGTCACGGTCAAAACATTGATCAATGCAAATTGATGCTTTGCGATGCAGACATCAACTTTGTTTTACACTATTGAACACAACCCAAATGGAAACTAAATACCGGACGCTAGTATAAATAAAGCTGACTATCGATATGCGGTAAATCAAACTATAAAACTAGTGATAATACTAATAGTATTGAAAAAGTGAAAACGAAAGTACCTAATAATCAAATAGGTAATATCGATAGTGTGTATGAAGTCTATTTTCTTGGGCCATATCTGAACCAGTGGCTAGAAGGTTATAGATCGTACTATTTTCAACTCGGCGTAATATATGACAAGGACCGGGCGTAATATGACAAGGACCGGGCGTAAAGGGTAATTTGCCGCGTTTGGGCGTAATAAATTACGCCCAAAGCGTAATGTTGGCAGGTCTGTACGATGTTGTCGACGGTAATAACATTATTAGGTAAAATGGTTGATTTTAGCAAATAAAAGGCAAAATGTTTATTTCATTACCCTGCGAAAAAGATATCGACATGCAAATAATTTCCGGTACGAGAAATACCAGTTAGGACTAAATCCAAAGTGAAAGTCGCAAGTAGATCTTCTAACGGTCTAAAGTCTAAACTCTAAAGAAAGCTTCATGTTCTTTTCTGATATCAAAGGACAAATTTCCATACAAAATCTAGATTAGACCTACATTTAGAGTAGAGATCCCAAAAAACAGAGGTTTATTAGATCTAACCTATAGATTCCAGAGCTAGACCAAGAAATAATACAAAATATATATAATGCTAAAGCACAGCTAAAACTCATTCACCAATGCCTTCAAAGTAGAAAGATATACTACCAGTGACATAGCATATATACCCTTCGGGTTAGATAATAAGAACCTTAATCAGGTCTAGCCCGCATCAATTTCAACGGAGAGGTTTACATATGCAATACGATGGCGAGTCCTCACTTCTTTAACTTACAATGGTCACTGTCACAACATTGATAAATGCAAATTGATGCAGACATCAACTGTGTGTTACACTTTTGAACACAACACAAACAAAAACTTATGACAGGACTCTAGTATACAAAAAGGTGACTATTGATGTACTGTAAATCAAACAATAAAACTAGTGGTAGTAGCAATTATATTGAATAAGTCAAAACGAAAGTACCTTATACTCAAATAGGTAACATCAATAGTCCTATATTGTGGGTATGAAGTCTATTTTGTTGGTCCATATCTGAACCAGGCTAAAAAATGAAGTTAGATAGATCGTACTATCTTCAACTCGCCATATACGGCAGGGGCCGATCGTAAGGCATAATTTGTCACACTTTGGCGTCATTAATTTCGCCCAAAGCGTACGTAAAGTTGACAGGTCTGTCTATATTGTTTGTATGAAGTCTATTTTGTTGGACCATATCTGAACCCAGGGCTAGAAACTGCTACTTTCAGCTCGCCCTAATACAGCAAGGACAGCCAAATTGTAATATTGGCAGGTCTGCGGATATAAATCTCCATTGCAGTACTAAAAAAAATTGTGCAAAATGGGTTATGTTGATATACCTGGGGATGTTTTCCACATTCCAGATGTGATTTTCAGGCATGGATGAGAGAGGGCTTGATCTTGAAGTTCTTAATAGACTTTCATTGGACACATTGTTTTGAGATGATGCATTTGTCTTGGTCTCATCATTATCTATTACATCTGTTTAAAAAAAAAGTGTCCAAATACATTTTCATACAGCCTAGTTTGTATTCTGGAAAATAGTGATTCATTTTCTGTTTTAGAGTTTGAAATTTCCACCTTTAGTAATTTGTTTATCATAAATTTAATGTCTTCAAATTTAAGTTTTAAAAATATGTATTATATTAGCAAAAATACAATATAAAAACCGAGAGGCGTAAATGTTTACAAAACATGACATATATTTAAGTCTTAAAAACCTTAGATCTTTAGTTATGTTCATAATCCTCTTTCAAAACCCTTAGTATTACTTTTTTTTTTTTTTTACCTTTCTTCTGCTGTCGGAATTTCAAAGCAGCTACATGAACAAGGTTCATTCCATACAGATTGTAATCAATAAAGAGCTGAAAAAGCACACACAAAAAATGAGGAAAAAAAACCATCACTAAAAAACAAGAAAACAGGAATTTAAATTAATCTAAGTTTCTACATTTTTTTGTTATTAAATTAGTTAAGATTACTTTTGCAGATAAATGGGGTTTGCATAACCTGTGTTAAATTTTTCAAGTCAGTAATAAGACTTTCTCACATACAGGTCCCAAGACTAACGTCAAACAATTTGATAAGCTGCCACTCAAAGACAATGGGGATGCTCCCGATTTTTGTGTCACTTAAATACTAAGGCCTCACATACCAATAAGGAATGAGGTGGTATAATTGGGACTCCAACGGCTGTATTAGAAGCTGCCCACCTATAAACTGGCTTACCTCACCTCTCTACTATCTTAAATGAGTGAAAAAACTAATATGAAGGGAGATTTAATAATTATAATCTTGTTTCAACAATAAAGCAATAATATAATTTAAAAGAGAAACAAATTAATGTTAGAGTGCTATTTCATTGTAGCTGACATGTCATTCATAAATTCTTTTCAAAACTACAAATCATCATAAATCATAGCAAACAAAACTATCTCACAAATCCATACTATCCCAACTACTAGAAAGGAAGCAAAAAAAAGTGAATTTGCGTTATACTAGTCATATTTCCATATTTTAGAGAAAATACCACAAAAAAAAGAAAAGAAAAAAAAACACCTATTGTAAGCTTGTTTAAATCCAAAAAATTATGAATCTAAAGTAAGAAATAAAAGATTCTTTATTATTTTATTAAGAGTAAACATGTATTTTAATGCGCTGAAAATTGTATGAAATTTCCCATTTTGTATGAGTGGTGTTTTTTCTTTCTGGAATTGCCCAGACCAGCATACGTACAATTTTAAAAAGCGATGAAGTTTTATTTTCACTAAGATTACCTGCAATGCGTAGGGTATATGAGACTCATGAGGTTGAAAAGGCTTGTTCATGACCGCCCCTCCTAGCAGCAGATCTGCAGCCCTGCAAATAATAATAATGTTAAATAAAAAGCCTTTGATTCCTAGCAGTAAAAGTTTTGTTTCCAAGAATGGGAAAAGAAGAAAAAATGTATCTGAAAAACAAAATAAGAGGTGGACCGAAGGATTATAAATTCACAATTTTGTAGAATTAGAACCAAGTATGTATGTGGAACATAATTTTCCCTCTTTATTTTACATGTCTAAGATGCTGATGTTGGTACTAAAATCTGCCTTAGAACCCACATTCAGGGTGTATGAAATGTTTCCTCAGTTGAAAACGTTCTTTTGGCTCAACTAAAGACTTGACTGTTCCTGTCCTCATCAATGACTGTAACTAGTGTCTGGATTTTGATGCACACTATTGGTATGCGCCACAAGAGAGGTGGTGTGGACCTGTCGCTCGGTCCGTCCTGTAATGCTCTAGACTAGGGAGCAGTACCTCCGTGGTTCTATTCTAAGCCGATGCCCTAGCAAAGGATTCTATAGGAGACCAGGAAGACTTTAAAAAATTACCATGCAATTATTGTTGATGTTCTCTCTTAAAATTAATCACTCAATTGTCAGATCACAGGTCTTGAATTCATATAGAACCTTATTATAATTGTATTTTTTTCCACCACTGTATTAGTTAACGACAGTAGAAAAAAATAACAGTCATTATTTAATTTATATATTGGCATACTCATAGTAACACTCAAACTCACTTCCTAACATTGTTGGGATTGTATAGGTAGATCTTCAAAAACTGTTCCTCATCAGGGTGGTAGCCATACATGGGTCTGAAAGAAAGAAATCAAAGCATTATTACCAGTTACAACTTTTTTTTTCTAACTTGCACTACACATTTTTATGTTTTTAATACACTTGACATTTGTTTCGGAGAGAGAGAGAGAGAGAGAGAGAGAGAGAGAGAGAGAGAGATAATCAGAAGGTAGGAGAAAAAGAGAGGGAATTACAGAGAAGGGTGGAGGTGGGTAGAAAGTGCATGACTGTAAGAGAAAGGGAGACTGAGTATGGGAGGTGAAGCAGGAAAGCGAGGAAAGAATAGTCTTAGAGGGAGAGATGTGGATCAAAGAAGCACATGTGATGGAAGGATAAATAAAAGGAGTAACGAGAGAAAGACAGGGGTGAGAAAGAGAGAAGAAAAAATGAGATTTCAGAAACTTAAATGAAGGATGTGCTTTTTTATTATTCTTGATTAAGACTAAAAATAGTACAATAGCCAGTAAAAAGTAAGGGTCTTGATGCACAATCAAGAAATTTCCGTTTTAAACTAAAGCCCTCACCTTTTTTTAGTCAACTCTAGATCAATTGGTCTGCATTATCATGTTAGTGACTACGTTAATACAAAATACCAAAGCACAACAAAACCACTTTCTTTAGTAAAGTTGTACATCATATAAGCCCCTGTTAAAATTGGCAGTTTCATTTGGAGCCACCCATAATCCACAGTTCTAAGGAGTTGACAAAATTGATAGAAAGCACCATAACTGCTATCTGCAACTTCTTGCCAGGGCCAAGGTTGTAGAAATATGATGTTAGGCTAGTAAAATGACAAAAAGGATTATACAATTTTAAAAAAAGTTCACCTGGAGACAGTTTCCAAACATAAAAAAAACCTATCGTTTAAAACAGAAAGCCTTAGAGAGAGAGAGAGAGAGAGAGAGAGAGAGAAAGATAGATACAGGGAACAGGGAGGGTAAGAGGCAGTGCGAGAGTGAGAGACAGTTGACATTGCAAGTAAATAATAATAATAATAATAATAATAATAATAATAATAATAATAATAATAATAATAACAAAAGATGATGATGATGATGACGACGACAATTATTATATTGATAATACATATGTAATAACAAGAACAACATAAATGAAACTACGGCATATATCGTAATCGGGCTTTCAAAAAAAAAAATTGATTTAAAATATAATACTCAAGTAAGGAAACTCCACTTAAAGTTACTTGCATATATGCTCATATTATGGAAACTGTACATACCATAATACACACAGCAGTTTAAACAGCAAGAGTAGCAATCTTGATATAACATTATGAACCATGTTCCGCAGCAAATACATTATGACTAGATGCCATTGTTTTGCATTTTAGCAGGCATTAACCGTGACAGCAAAATATGCGTTATGATCGATATGTGTGGGCCTCGGCTCACTTCAGCTCTAGTGCGCGAATTCCGCTTAACGTATGAATATGATTGAATGGATAGCTCGTTATGGCGTATGTTCTACACCGCTTCTCTCTTGCCCATACAATTACTGAACAAATTGGCAATATAACTGAAAGGGTCGATTGGTTGGTTGGTATCGAAATTCTGGCTTTGTTTTATTGCTTAACCGCCAACGACAACGCCAGCGCTATAATATAGGCTATACTGTGGATGTGCCACAAGACTGACGTCTCATAATTTATGGTCTAACACACACGAGACAGTGTGTGGAGACCTGGACATTATTCTGACCCAACTAATAGGGGACAAAATCGGGCGAATTTTTTTTTACGATGGTGGGTTTTTAATCCGGGCCCTCATGATTGGGAGACCAACGCACTATCACTTCAGCCAGTTCGCCCCCTTCCTAACACCGTCACCAGATAGGTTATATCGGAGTCTGTAGGAATATCAGTAAACTTACTTTTGTCACGTTAGACGACATGGACATAACCATGAGGGGACTAACCCGATAGTGGGTTCCAATTAGGTACCTCCATAATGCCCCCCCCCCCCCTATTTTTTTTTTAGGGGTTTTTCTCCTTTTTTTAAGGGTAGGTGTGTGGGTGTGTGTGTGTGTGTGTGTGGGGTATTTTTTTTTAGACCCGTGCGAAATGCGACATAATCCTGACAAATGGTGGTTTAGAAATGGCGCTGTATCCACCGAGAAACTCATTTCCTTCCCTCAAGTTTTTAGTTGTCTTTCACTCACCCCCAAACTCACTCCCACACCTTTTTCTGGTTGGATATAACCACATCGAGGCGTGACACAAATGGAGCAGCTTTAGAATGGTGTAGATTTCCTAAATCTAGTAAAAGTAGAGCGAGTGCTGGGCCTGGTGATCGATAGACACTCCGTGCAATATAAATCATACTAGAAAGAGAAAGAGAATGGAGGGACGAGATATTTGGGCGGAAAGGAAAAAAGGAGGAGGGGGGGGGGGCGACGCTAACGAGCTATTGTTGTCTAGACTGCTTACAAAGAAAATATTCTTAAATCTTGTGAAAGTAGAAGACAATGCAATTATGCCATGATTGGAAAGAAAATATGTAAGAATGGAAAAGATAAAGATTAAGCAATAAACTTTTTTAATTGGGATAGTGATCGCAGGAGCCACAAGTAGATTGACAAAGCAAAGAGAAGATAGAGAGAGAAAGGGGTGGGGTGTAAGGAAACAAACAGATTGACAGACAGACGTACAGAGAGACAGACAAAGTTAAAGAGGGTGTGGGAGAAACGGAAAAGGGGAGAGGGGGAGACAAGAGACAGAGAGAAAGAAATGAACATTGAATATGCCCCAAGTAGGTCTTCGCCAACGACTTGGCAAGTTGAGTTCAGAGAAGGCGGGATGGAGTGGAGAAGGAAAATAATTATAAAGAGCAAATAGAAGAAAAAGTCGACGAGGAGGCATAGTTGGTACGCAAAATTATATACATCAGTGGAGCTGATGGGGGAGAGAAGGAGAGGCAGACACAGAGAAAGAAGGAGAGACATGACAGGGAGAAAGAGACAGGTAAAGAAAGACAGGCAGACACAGAGAAGGAAACGTTAATGAGAACGTGAGAGATTGAGATAAAAGGAGAGAGAGAGAGAGAGAGAGAGAGAGAGAGAGAAAGAGAGAGAGAGGGGGAGAGAGAGAGAGAGAGAGAGAGGCCAAACATAGCGTGTGAGCGGCCGAAGGACTAGGATGATATCTATAACACGCTCTGTTGTCCTTTACCTCTCTCACCCACGAAGCAGACATAGAATCATGTCTAAAAATAGGACTACTGTTACCCGAACTTTTTTGTCTTTTTTAATGCGCTTCAAGTCCTAGGCACGAAATTATCGATTTACAGCCATAAGCATTAGAATACTGGAAAACTCCATCAAACCGTGGAGAGGTGAGGCTTTGGGGGGGGGGGGGGGGGGGGGGGTTTTGGAGGGGGAGAGAAGGGGAAAAAGAGAGAGGGAGAGAGAGAGGGGAGAGATAGAGAGACTACTATCTAGGGATGTAATGTGACTGCTTTCGGAGCTATCTTTCAACCATGTTTTCGCCGAATTTTGTGCAGCTAATGGACCGGATAAATCACTTTAGTTCCTAATTCAAGGATCTAGCTATTAGTAGTTAACACACACACTGCAACTATTTCGAACAACAAGGAAAAGGTAAGCTCTATGAAAGGATGTTCACTCAGCGGTATTTTTTTAAATTAATAATGTTAAGATAGGAAATTCTCGAGACTCTCGTTTGAAACAGAAAGGGTAAAATGGCTTCACATCGTCAAAATTGTGTACCATTAAGTTACTTCAGGAAAGAGAAAAATGGTAGAGAAAATGGGGGGGGGCTGAGATTATTCAGATTTCTACCACTATCTAATAATCCAGAAATTAATGTACTTACATGCATCTCTTGGGCCTAGTTGTAAAGAAAATCTCACAAAAGACGATGCCTCAAAATTTTGTCCGATCTAAATCTAGATCTATTTTTAATGAACATCTCACAAAAGACGGTTGCTTATTTCGTCCGATCTAGTTGAAATGAAATTTCCACAAAAGACGATGACTTATTTTGTCCGAGCAAAACATGTATGCTATTTTATAAAACTGAAAGACATCAGTGAAACTCACACGTGAATCAGTTCATTCCTACCGCACACTATTGATCGTTCGAATTTATTTAAAAAATATATTAATAAAGAAAATCTAAGGAGTAAGTAAACTAGACAATCAACCACAGCATGAGATACTAAAAACTCCAAAATTAGATTACCGCGGCAATGACGCTAAAAATGAAAACCTCAAGAATCATGACTGTGAGCTGTATTGTTCCTGTCTGCTCACGCCGAGAGTTGAAGCAGGTTTTGAACTGTGAAAGTTAGATCCTAGACAAAACGGGTAACAAACTGGTGCCGACAGAAAAGTGCTACAAACAAATACGTGCTAATGGAAAGAACTCATCCTCAGATCTTCTACTAGATTTATACACGAACTGGAATATAATAACACGGATCTACACGTGCACTGCACCACGGTGGTCAGTCTGATTAGCTGCTGTAGGTGATTCTCCAGAGCATATTTCAAATCCCAGTATGATCTAGATTCGGCACATTAAAATTATTTTTTAAACAGAAAAAGTTAGTACTAACAACAACACAATTATCACATCCATGGGCGAAAAACCCTACACTAAATAGGTACAGAACCGGTACACTATAAGGGCTAAGGTAGTTGGGTACTGAGAGCAGCTTGTGTTTTCTCTCCCTATCTTTCGCCCTTGCCAATTAGTATTCTATTATAAAAATAAATATGAGAAGTAACTATGTATAAAACATAGTAATCACATCCACTGCGGAAAACAGCTTGTACCAAAATGAACAGTACAATAAGATGGTTGGACAGCGCGTGCAGCTGTCTGTGTAAGC
Organism: Elysia chlorotica; assembly: GCA_003991915.1. Classification (NCBI taxonomy): domain Eukaryota; kingdom Metazoa; phylum Mollusca; class Gastropoda; family Plakobranchidae; genus Elysia; species Elysia chlorotica. Next base: position 320,864 of record RQTK01000025.1, on the reverse strand, counting down.
TCTCCCCATCTTTCGCTCTCTCGCGCTACAACTACCGAGTCTCATGTGTCGCGAGTGCGGCAGCCTTGAGCAGGTGTGGCCTAGATTCCCTGGTCTTGGCACACACAACAAGGCCAGCACTTGTAGCCGACTCCAGACTGAGCCTTTGTGAAGGTGGCGGAGGTTCGAGGCGAGCAGCCAGACACTGAGGGAGCGTGACCCGGCCTGTAGGAGGCCACGGCGCGGCCACCGCTCATAGTGATCAGTGCACCAAGATAATCAAGTACACAAGATTCTTTTCTTTGATCTCTAAACCAACTACTCATAAGATTGAAATTCCAGTAGCGCTACAGCTAGAGTCAGCTGCCTATGCATGGCGCCAATGGTTCGACTCTAATCTCAGCGTTTTTTTCTACTGGTCGAGTCGGTGTCAGTATATAAATGTGACCGGCCAAATCCTTGATATGCGCTCTGACGAGAGAATTCTCTCCCTCCCTCTATAGAGAAAAAAAGAGATTTAAAAGCATCACTATTTTCCGATCAAAGACTTGTAGCATGATCGGTCTGAGAGAGGCTAACGCATGGGCACGGCTTATATACTCAGTGCACCGTGGGTGGTATCAACAGTACTCAACAGTGAAGAACTAACAAAAATTAAAAAAATAAAGACGATCTTTTCAGCCCAGGCTGTCGCTTGTCTGGCGTATAACTAGCTAAGACAGTACATTCGCTTAGGCCCGCATTGTGAAACAAGCAACGATCGTGTATCCTTATGGATTTTCACCCTTTGGGGAAGGGGTCCGCTTTTGAAGACATTACTGCTGACAAAAAAGTGATGGAAAAAAGTCCCGTCGCCGTATAGGACTCTGCAGGGGAACCTAGAAGACGTTAAACCCGGAGAGAGGAGAGAACTCCCTCACTCTATAGGGAATGATGAGAAGAAAAAAAACAACCCACTATTTTTTCTCTCTCTCTCCCTCTCTCTCTCTCTCTCTCTCTCTCTCTCTCTCTCTCTCTCTCCTTATTCCCTACTTGACTAAACTAAGCCCGCACGAAAGATACATGTACGTGTAATGAAATTCCCTTTTATCAAACCTTCCTCAACAAAAGCCCGCTAGCACGGCACGGACGAATGATGCTCTAGTGGTCAAGGAAGGGCCGGCGAGTTATTCCCCTCTCCCACCCGCCTTCTGACTTCTGCATCGATCTTGGCGCTTGGCGCCCTGTCAGGAACTACTATTATATTCAAAGTTCGTAACGCCAGTGGTAAATTATAATACAGTAGAATCATCTTAAAGATAAAACCCTACGGATGGAAAAAGTGCTGCTTACCTAGTTAGTCAAAGAAGTTAAAAACATAAAGCGGGCCGCCATGATGTTTCAGTTCATGAATTTAGAGACGCGGAAAATGTGAATCTAAGAACTGCATGTATACTGAACCTTTAGACTTCTAGAATGAGAAAGAAGAATTTCTGAGGAATATCACGTGTGACATTAAATATGATTATTATGAGGCTTTACAAAAAGCTCACTTAGAAATTCATGCAGTAAGCAAACCATACAAATAGTATCCACTGTATCATTGTTTGTTCTTTAATCCAAATTTGTTTTCTGTTTTCCCCATATCTACTTTTTTTCAAATTTGAAAGTTATCCATTTTTTAATCCGAGTAAATTGTATGTTGTTGGTTTTTTTTTCTTCTTAAAAATGTAGGCACTTTTTTTTCTTTATTACTACTTGGCTGTTGGTTTGTTGACCTCCCCTCCCCAATGTCGGGGACTTCGTCTTGGAATCAATTGATACTTTATACTACGGTTGTGGAAGACCAAGTGTACGCATGATAGGGTTGTTTTTTGTTTTTTAATATATATCTAATTTATTCCTTATTCTCACTGCCCGGTCTTTCGTATATCCACACCATGCCCCCCCCCCCCCAAAAAAAAAAGAAATAAAAAAAATCGCTCGCCCCCTTTCCCCCCTCTCGCAATTCCCTCTCTTTTTCTCCCTCCCCTATCTCTCCTCCACCCTTTCTTCCTCTCTGTGTGTCCCCTCCCTCCCTGGTTTGTGAGCAGCATCACTGGGGGCTCTCAATAATCAATAACGCTGCCCAGTGGTGCCGCACTCAATCAAGGTCCGGCGGACGAGGAGGCTGCTTCTGCCTCACACCGGGCAGCATTCCTGTCTCACCTAAACCCTATCAAATCTCTCATCCTTTTTTATAGTTTCGGAATTTTGATCGAGAAATTTCACAACAATCTCTCTATCATTACGTTTTCCCCATTCATTATGAGCTTTAATTTAATCCGTAAAAGAAACAACAACAAAAATTGCGTTCTTTAAAGATGACATAATCATATATTATTCCGAAGAGTCTTGAGATCAATAACTTTGAAGTGACAATTTGCGCGAGCTCTGCATGTTTCTTTAGGCACATCAGAGCAAAGTGAGCGAAGACACACACACACACACTTTATTTTAGACTATTCAACTCCATTGAATAGAGGTACATTTGGTGAAAATGATTAACTATAAATCGGGTGAACCAGAGGATAGGAAGGGGTGCAAAGAAAAGTAATGATCTGGTTCGATTGAGATCAATAGAATGATACGTGTGCGTTTGAGTTGAGTGCGTTTATAGCAGTATACAACAAAGGAAAAAAAATTAAAAACAACAACAACAAAACAAACAACAACAAAAAACAAACAAAAAAGGGATGAGATGGGTTATCACATTGAAGACTCCTGCCAAAGCAGCCATATAATTATTTAATCTTCAAAATTAAAACAAAACACAATGGTAAAATTAACAAAAATATGTACAAGCAGAGTATCGGTCTTCAAGTTCGCCAAACTGATCAACTTACATCGAAGATATAAATAATTATTTTAAGTCTGTGGCTGGGACGTTTAAAAGAGGCCACTAATCTTTCCTCAGCAGTAATAACGATGGTGGAACGAACATTCAGACAAAGTCAACGAAGTTAAAGAAACTTGAAGATTTTTACAAAGATCAGGAGTAAAAGCGAACCCTAAAGGAACAGTTAAAGATTGTTCTCGCTGATTCTTCTACACTAGAAGAATGGAGGGTGAAAGAAGAAGAAGAAGAAGAAGAAGAAGAAGAAGAAGAAGAAGAAGAAGAAGAAGAAGAAGAAGAAGAAGAAGAAGAAGAAGAAGAAGAAGAAGAAGAAGAAGAAGAAGAAGAGAAGGAGGAGGAGGAGCAGGAGGAGGAGGAGAAGGATCGGGGCAGGACAAGAGGAACTGGAGAAGAAGAAAAGAAAGAGACTGAGAGAGAGAGAGAGAGAGAGAGAGAGAGAGAGAGAGAGAGAGTGCGTGTTAATAGGGTCACGTGAGTGCGGGATAAATAGGACATTATTTGAGGAATCTCTCCGAGCACATGATCCGCAAACAATATTATGCACCAACCCGTACTGATTTCGAGAAAAAACAAAACAAAACAGAAAAACACATACGACTGGCAGTATATTTTTAAAAAATGTATAATAAAACCAACTTTTAAACAAAGATATTACATAAAAACACTGCTTTTCCAAACAATCACTCGACTCTCATGCAAAATTAATGAGAGACCAACCATGGCCTAAAGCAATGACCTAGAAAATAGTCCAGTAGAACACCTTGTTAAAGACCGTTGGTGAATAGGTATCCTTCCAAAATAATAGACATACTTATTCTTGCCTTAAGAAACCACTACACGTACAAATCAATACTAATGTCTATGTGCGACTTAAAGTAGAGATAAAGGCAAGTACTGGTTTTAACAGTAAATAGAGACGCATGAGACAAATTATTGATGCACGCACTGATAAAGAATTACAGGAAACAAACTAAACTTATAATATTATGATAGATAAGAGACTAAAATTTGCTGTTAACAACTCTTGGTTTCCACCTCCAATTTTGTTTTTCTTTTTTGTTTTACTCAAAGCTATTTTCAAAGATAGGAAAAATTCAAAAATAATTTGGGTGCCTCACATTGGAATCGATATTGGTACCATAGGTGAAAGTGAACAAGGGTGATGGATCCGGAAGTTGTGATAAGATAAGATAAACTTTATCAATCCAGTTTTGGAAATTTGTTCTGGGCATAGCCGACATAGATGGATTAATTTTACATAATATCATCTTAAGACAAAAGTACATAGATGTTTATCTTTATCATACTCGAACAAATATTAGATTGACACACACACACCAAAAAGGCTTAGTGCCATATATATCATAAAAAGTTAAAGTATATAATCAAATAATCATTTATCTTCTAACTATAGATTACACAGTCACACAGTGCATCCCAACGATAGCATGTGTGAAGTTTCTGGGATAAAAGATTTGCGTTATCTCTCTGGTTTTGTCTTCAAACTTAATATTTTCCCTGTTCTCACCGATGTATATACTCATTGAATAAAGGATGGCTTTGGTCTTTTATTATATTTTCAGCCTTGACTGTTATTGTTGAGTTGGTTTAACGTCCAACATCAGCACTATATAGACTATACTGTGGACGGACCCCAAGACTGATGTCTGACAATTTATGTGCTGTCACACACGAGACAGGGCGGGGATACCATGACTTCTATCTCAGCTGGTCACATTAAACTGACACCGACCCAACCAGTAGAGAGTGAAATCGTCTTGACAATAGAGCTTCTTTCATAAAGACTAAGAATACATCTACAGATGACAATTCCTTTCCGACAACTTTATCAGCTTTTCATATTAATTTATCAATACGCGAACTGTCCCCACTTGTTATACTGCCACCTCAATAACTTATCCCAAAAGACATTGCACTTTGAAGGCGTGAACTGTAAAACGCACGAAAAACACCTTTGGATACATGGGTTGCTCAAAACACACCTATCCAGAAAATTTACGCAGCCTTTGCTAGGGACGCTATCAAAAATAGACATGAGGAGTTGTTTACAAACAAAAAAATACCATCAAAGTTTGTTCTGGAGAGAAAACGAACGGATTGGCGGAAAGAGAGCAGGAAAGAAAGAGAAAGCCAAAGGGGAAGAGATGTGGAGAAATTTCAGAACCATAAACTAATTGGTTAATAGGTACACTTGGAATGTGTTGATTTAAGTGTAGCATATTATAGGTTCAGATCGTGTGCTCAAGATGTAAACACAGAATTCATTTCCCATGTATTTTTTTATTTAACTACACAACCATTAAGCCCGATTTACTATAGAGAGTATATTTATAAGATGAGAACACTTCAGTGTGTAAAACATTTTGCAAATAAAATGTCCACAGTCCAGTTTTTCCGGATTTTTATTGTGTCACCTTTTAAATACATAATTAGATCTATCAAGTTGTTGTTTTTTCAGACTTCACGTAAAATCAAGGCCAAAACTAGCCCACTGATAGGAGACAGACAGGCACAAAGAGAGAGAGAGAGAGAGAGAGAGAGAGAGAGAGAGAGAGAGAGAGAGAGAGAGAGATAGAGAGACAGAGACAGAGAGAGACAGACAGAAAGAGAGAGAGATAGAGAGACAGAGACAGAGAGACAGACAGACAGACAGAAAGAGAGACAGACAGAGACACAGAGAGAGAGAAATATCAATAGTGTGATCTTAGCAACCAGTTATTTTTCAAACCAGAGTGTGGGCGTGTGTGTCAATTTGCTCTGCACATTACCTATTAAGTAGAGAGGACGGTACAGGATATTTCTAATATGAATAGTTTCTTCACAACAAAAATCTCTACAGAGTCGCAAATAAATCACCGGTGACTGGATTCAGCCATAGCCCAATGATCAGACTCAGGACGCCTCCTTTTTTAAATTGTGCAATAAATATGTTTTGTTTGCCAATCACAAAGATTTAAAAAAAAAAAACCAGTAACACCTCTTTCACTGCTCTACACTACAGTCTTTCATTTGTAGTCATGAAACAATTATTTAAGTTTGTTTCCCAACTCTATATTTATGATTATCCCACCCTTTCTTTATTGCTATGTATACCTACTCTTTGAATTCAATTTAATTTTGAATACTATTGACTCAGTGTTAGGCATTTGTTGGTTTTATTTCAGTATAGTGTATTATATACCTTTATAAAGGATTAAATAGCAATATAATGAAGTAAAACTGATTAAAAATAATAACATTAAATCTATAGATGTATGTTTTTGGAAAAAAATCACATTAAAAAATATCAGAAAGTAAGATCAATTAACATTTTTCAAAACAAAGAAAAGAAATTAGCTGTAATTGAACAGCTAATTATGGCTTAACCTTTCCACATCGCATGATCCAAGGCCTATTCTATGGTGCAAACTATTTTGAGCAAAAATTTCTTGAAGTTAAAAGCTTGAATATTGATTATTTTTTATACAATGTATGCAGTTCAATGTAATGATGTGCTAGCAAAAAAGCATATCAAAGTGCCCAAAAAGTATGCTGCAGGGTGGTGAAAGTTTAATTAGTATGCCATCAAACAAAGTTCAGGATGGCAAATACAAAGTGAAACAGAATCAGTTAGTTTAATAAATGTGATAAATTTTAACTTTTTCCACTTCTGATAGGAACTGCACTAATTTTGAAAAATGAAACCTTCAAACATATTGTAGTTAGCCAATCAATTCAAGATGTGAGAGTAAAAATTTATTTAAAGACCCAAATCATTTTCTATTTATGTCAGATTCCACTCCTTTCTTTGGTATTATTTTTTTTACATGCTTGTTCTCTTCTGAACTGCAGCATTCCTAAACATTAGAATAGTAGAAAATAAGAAGTTGTAAATTGAACAAAACTTACATTCCTGAGACAATAGAGATCTTGAAGACATGCTGCTGGTTCGCACTGGCTGATCTATTGGCAACATTGAGAGCCTTGTCTAGACTGGCAGCAAACTGCCGGAGATAACGGTCGGCTGGCTGGGTTCCATCATAAGGCACATACAGGTATGGAAACACCCCATGTATGTGCATACAAGTCTTCTGGCCTGAAATGGAAAGTTTTTAAGGACCAATATAGTGAAGTATTGTTGCTAGAAATGTGAAATTATTTTTAGTTTTATCTAAACTAAAAAAAAATTTCAAAAATCAACTTTCCCATCCCATGTTGAGCGGATTAATATGTGCCCGCACATCTTTGCTTTGATCAACACACCTGAAGTTTTCAGTTAATCAATATCGAAGCTTGATTTATTTTTATAAAATTTAGAAAATATCCCAGAAACAGTGGACACATTGAAATTTGAAAAGGCTTTAAATCATGCAACGTGAAAAGACTAATATTGTTTAACACTTTCTTATCATGCTGCACGCATTGATGTGCTCCTGTAGCAGCTTTTTGTATTGATCTGCACACCTTCCTTCCATTTCAAAATAATAAATATTAAAGCTTTAGTTGAAATTCCTAAAAATAGTGCGTACACAAGGAATATGCACTAAATCATGTGATAGGAAAAGGTTAACCAACTTTCACTGAAATATGATCTAAAAAATTATTCTTTTTATTTAGCATCTAAAGATTTTGGAAACTGAAAAACTTAATTGTATGAAGACATTTGAAACATCCTATAGATACTTCGTTAACTGAAAACACTTTTCACAACCAGAAAGTAACTAGGGCTACTAAGTTCAAAAGAAAGTCCTACTTAGATAAATTTGGTACCATTGACAATTGCTATAAAGAAAAATGTTTTTTTTGTGTGTCAATAACTGATTTCTCTATCAATGTTCTTACCTGCAGGGGTAGAGCCAAAAATACGCAGAACTGGGACTCTTTTCACATTAGAACCTCTGAACTCTGAAGTAGTTGTATCAAGGCCGGATATAGGAGCAGCCTGATACTGACTTGTTGTTACTATTCGCAGTGAGAACATGATCACTGGCCGACCAAATCAAGGCTGTCCTACATTAGTCAGGGGCCATCACATTGTCTCCTGAGAAAAATTAAAGCATGTTTAATTTATTATGTTGGAGAAAAACAAGTCCTTTTCTAATTAATATTAATACATGTATTGTAACATGAATAAAAAAAAAAAGACAAATCTCATTAAAAAATAAATCTCAGGGCCCCTACAGAGCGCCACTGAATATTCCACATATAAGTGACGAAATTCTTCTGTCGCCAAACATACTGATGGCTGTACACAGAATTGTCATTTCCGGCGGTATGGTCTTTGATCGCCAATAACTAAATAAAAAACACAAGCACACATTCATACATACAAACTGGCCTACCTAAATTTTGTCTCCGAGAGTAATATCAAATGAGTAATTTAATTATTTATGGAACTTTGTAGGAATAAAATACCGGAAACATGCAACCACAGTGTGCTCATGATGTCTCTTTGAAAAAATATCACTACTTTTAATTAAGATAAAAAAGGCAACAAATTTGAAATGTATTATCTTGATGGGTTAGTCTAGGGATTATTATGTGTCCAAGTCTAAAGAGGTTTGAAGGAGTACAATGGTAGATATATTGAATTTATTAAAACTTTAATTTAATAAAGAGAGCCAACAAAGGGTGCATTGCAAATTAAACAAGGTTCATGGGTGAAAAAACTGTGAAACAAATTTGTAAAAATAAGAAAGATTTAATGCAAAAAGCAATTATATATAGGATTTAATTAGGAAAGTACCCTTCAGTTTTACAAACCCTGTTATAATCGCATCTGTCATTTAAAACCAAATTGAAAGATATATACAGTTGACTCTATAGAACTAATAAATCTATAAGAAAACATTGATTTGCAAATTTGACAGTGCAGTAGGTAACGTATTTAGGCCTCTGTGATCGAGCTTTAATCTAGGGTAGAAAATCTACATCTAGATATGATATCAGATGATCTATTTGTGTGAATCATTTAATGCCTGCCAGTGCAACATGACAAAGCCTAGAGAATGTCTTGAAAGTTAATTTCTCATTTGATAATGAATACATCAAAGGGGAGCAGGTCAAAACGAAAGCAGCCTATTCTAGACACACTACCAGTCGCAGGAGTAATTAACGCTTTTAGATACATGTATTTGCATTATATAGCAATTTTTTAACAGAACAGGTCAAATCGGTTTACACTGTAGACCTATTATCGATACCGCTCACAGATAAACTTCGGCGATTAGTGTTGTGTTACTGTTAAACATTAAATTTTCTTGCACATTGATACGATCGGGTAATAAGATTATTATCGATACCGTTCAAATAAAACACCTGCGACTTGGTGTTATGTTCCGATAACTTATTTCTTTCACTGCTGTGTCAGATCGGATGACATGATGTTTTCATTTCGATACCGCTCAAAGGCAAATTTCGTGATTTGCGGATTTAGAACAGAAGGGAGGGGGAATGCGGAAAAAGTAGCGACCAGATCAAAATCGCGGATTTCCGAGATCCGCGGAAGATTATGATCACTACCATCTCTAATCATTTTCAACGGTAATTTGATTGGAGTAAACTCCGCAGTTCAAAATTTCAGTTTCACAGAAAATTGTCAGATCGCGGCACAGAAAGAGCCCCGAAAATGTCCAAAAACATGGACATCGACCCGATGCATGGACGGTTCACGCAACGTAGGCGGATCCACGGACGATACATTGACTATTCGCCGATCCACAGAAAATCCGTGAATCCACGGATGAGTGTCAGCCCTGACTAGACTGCAACCCACTGCATCATAATAGTTAATTTCGCATATAAATTGTATTTTAATCAAAGCTTTGATTGCCGGGTCGGAAATTGAGTCGGCAGAGGTTGAAAATCGACTCTGGATATTCGCACAATGTACTTAAGTAGAATTTTTTTCTCTCTCTCTCCCCCCACTCCCCAAATTTTATAATTGCCGGAAAACATTGAGGTCTAGAACATGTTTAAATGTATACAAAACATTCAACTTTATATTTGATGCTTTTTATAGGTATACATTGCAGGCCTTTTAATATATATATATAAATAGATGTAGGCCGGTAGAAATAAATAAATCCTGTCTGATCAAAAGTGGGTTTCGATGATGAATAAGACAGAAATTAATGAATAAAACACCATTGCTAGGAAATTTTGATCAGATAATGATGTGTAATACATTCATAGACTTAAAGAGACTAAAGAGAGTTTGGAATTTCCTTATTAATGACCAGAGTAAATCCCTCCTTTCACCGCACAACGTTAGTTCATACTCATAGTAGGAATTTTTAGGAATTTCAACTAAAGCTCTTGAATTTTAAGCTGTGGAAGCCAGGGAGAGACAGCGCTTGCCTTGGGTGTTTGAATAGTGTTAATACTGAAGGTGGAATGAATTTTCTTGCAAGGTCTACATGAAAGAGTTGTAGGAGGTGCTCTTACTAGGACACCAAGGGGAGCAAGTGAGGGATGTTGTTACCAGGAAAGACAGGGGGGGCTGTTGTATGAGTGTGTTTTGAAATGCTGTTGGTTGGGTTCGGTTTGTCTAGAGAGTCACCGCAACATAGATCTAGCCTAGATTGATTGAGAGTGTCTTTTATCTTGGATGAGCGTGCTATGTGGGATTAACCGTGGCTGCCAATAGGGCATTTCTAGAACTAGATTCTAACTGTGCTTATTATTTACTGCTACTGATGCTCGATGTCTAATCTAGATAGAATCTATACTTCTCTCGGATGCTGAAGACGACCAGTCATTTTCTTTATTTACTTATTTTCAAGATCTAAAACCTAGATTAGATTTATAAAATCTAGAAATCTAGCATCTAGAATCTAGACTAGATTTAGATTCTAGTTCGCTATAATAGACAATATCTTATAAAACTGCTAATTAAATCAACCTCACCGAATCCATAAATCCGCGGACAAAACTTTATTAATGTCCACCAGAAAAGTGGATTTGTAAATTCAATTAATAGGTTGTTGTTGTTTTTTTTTTGTACAGCCTTAGACAAGCGTTCGTAGATCTATCTGTACAAACTCAGTCAAAATAAATTGTAAAGCCGACATGAATGTCAATGAGCGCCATCTACCAAACATGAAATCTAAACAATCGTTTAACAAAAATTTTTTACAAGCGTTAACTCCCCTTGCATTTCTGCATCTCTGGGTGGTGGGGCGCAAAACCGCTACAAGAACGCTTCAGGCACATTCTCAGCGCTCGACTTCATCTACAAGAACCGATATATAAGTATTGTAAGGTGGATACGATCTACCTTTTCTGTCTGATTTTTAGCACCGAAAATAATTAATATAGTTCATGCTTAGAATCACATACTATAATTATCACTGACGGAATCATTCAAGAAAAGAGACAGTGCGTTAAACGTTTTAACGTATTTGCTCAAGTTTCCCGTAGGCTACCCTACTGAGGTGTAATTGTTTTGTATCCTTTTGCGGAATTTTTCTATGTTCTTTGGTGTAGTGTCATTTGCGAATGGATATTGTAGGAGAGATTATTCATATCCTAGTTTTACGTCTCCTAGCTGTCCAAGAACCATATACGGCGATGGGTCCCACTTCTAACGTCTGAGAATTTTATTATTTGGAACACACGAGACAGTGCCAGACTTATGTATCAGTTGGTCACATTTGAAACCGACTCAGCCAGTTTGGGGGAGAGACTATCCGACAAACAATTTCGATAATTGAGTTTTTTGTTTTGTTTTGTTTTTTGGGTTGTTTTTTTTTTTTGTTTTTTTTTTTTTTTGGGGGGGGGGTAGATGGGCACTGCTTCATATAGGGGGAGGGGAGCATGTGTACTAAACTCGCTATTAGTTTAAGTTACGTCGACGAGACCATAGTGGCTAGTTTTGGCGTCCATCGGCATTATTATAATTATGGATGTTTTGGGTTAACGAACAGCGTTTTTTTTTTTTTCTTCTTTTCACTCACGGGGGATAAAGCTGAATCAAGATCTGTATATAAATCTGATTCACAGTTTTGGTTTGTAGGTGGGGTTGGGACAGTTCTCTCTGCATAAATTATTTAGATTATGTGCCATTTCTATGTTGCTGGGCGAGAAAGAAAAGCGGACGTTTCTTTAAAAATAATGTTGTGTAAAGGGACTAGGGAAGTGGGGTGGTCAAATTTTACTTTTTATGGAGTTTTGCCACATGCTGTGCTGATTGTTTGCTTTTGAGGACAACAGACAAACTATATGATGCATGTCAGAACTGGAAGTCATTGCATCAGTATGTGAATCGTTTGTGGGATGGGCTAAGAGTTTGAATATTGTGACAAGTGAAAATACTGAAATAGAAACATGAAGAGTTCTTAAACCGAGACTAGTGATACGTTTTTGTCAGGTAATGGTCTGGATACAAAAGCTGGACTAGAGGCGATCAAAAGTGGGCCAGCATCAGGAGGAAAAAGCAACATATTTTGTCTTGTCGTATATTGGTTCACTTACCAACGGACACTCACCTGTTTACTTGTTTATAATCCATATTGATTGAAGAAGAATATTTCATGCACTTCGTAATCCATGGCATCCTAAGCTGTGTATCATGATTGTACTTTAAATGAATTGTCTATTGTGGTATAAATATGATTCTTGCTTCCACGAAGAATGTATAGTTGGGTTAACTGTCGTGTTGATATTTTTATGGCTTTTGGAAGATGAACACCATTAACTTTTGTGAACCTTTGTGAGCCACGAGCTCTACTGATAATTATTTTTTTTATCTATGTGAACATTATGAAAAAATATCTCGTTCTTCTTCAGTTGCAGTACTTGTTGAGGCACGTACCTGCACAATTGTTATGTTTTTCACGGCTCCTTTACGTTTAACCCTTACAATGCGGTCGTTTATAGGGTGGTACCTGAGAGTTCATATAGTAGTTACGTACGCTTAGGGTAGTACCCAATAACAACAACAACAACAACAACAGCATACAATACAAAGTATTTAGGCAACGTGGGTAAAATAAAAAAAAAAATCAAATGAATACATAATAAAACAAGCATAATTATGGGTTTATACGTTATGCATAAGACACCATACGAATCAAATAATGTTCTTTTGTATATCTTTTAAACTTTTTTTCTTCGAACGTAACGGTAGCTCAGAAAAAAACAAAGAACGATCATGATCATGATAGCAATGACAATAATAATAACAATAATAATAATAATAATAATAATAATAATAATAATAATAATAATAATAAGAAGAAGAAGAAGAAGAAGAAGAAGAAGAAGAAGAAGAAGAAGAAGAAGAAGAAGAAGAAGAAGAAGAAGAAGAAGAAGAAAAAGCAGAAGAATGATATGGCAGCCTTCCATTCCTCTCCATAGCTATGAGAATGTAATAGAGCCAAGCACAATTCTCTGCATCAAATTCGTACACACTATGAGATTTTTCTTATATATATATATACATACATACGGCAACTCGAGCTGTGATATTGTGATATTATGATTTGTAAAGTATGTATAAATTTATGTCTAAATTCTACCTTTTTAATTTTCTTGTCGTTGTAAACTTTTTACTTTCGTCTGTTGTATGAAGAGAGTGTAGGCCTACTTCAATTTCTCCTTGAGGATGAATAATGATTTCTGTATTCTGTATTACAGGGAAGGGACAGGGGCCAACGTGGGATGTATGCATGTAATACATAGGGGAGAAGAATTGGGGGGGGGGGGGTGAAATGTGCGGGGTTATATTTTTATTTTAACATTTATCACCTTACAAAACCAGCCACATTTGAAGCTTCCTAAATCATGCCACAACCATGCCACATGCCTTTTTTAGGCAAAAGGAAAAAAAAAGCTTCCAAACAAAGACTCCTCTTATAGACGTTTTGTGTCTGACAAATGATCAAGGGTAAGTCAACTATGATTTCTCCGCATAGACAGTGCTTTTGGTTATAGGTTCAATATTGCAATACTACAAGTTACAACTATCTAGCGCTAAATTTATGTTAAGTGTCATTAGAACACAAATCATGTTACAGTAGTAGGCCTAAGTCCAACATATTTTAAAATACATAAACACACAGATTACCTCACTCTATTAACTGTGGGTGATCCCCGCCCTCTCCATATACCCGGAAAATAAAATAAAAAATACCCGAAGAAAATCTAAAATTCTTCCCCTGAAAATGATTCAATCGAAACCAGTTCCATTCCTATGATGGAAGCCGTTTAATATGTGATTAAACTTTTGCCAACTTCCCCCTCAAGCACAAAATTAACTGTTAATGGGCACAGACAAATCAATATCATAAATGTCTTGTGTTGTTTATGATAGTTTCTTCTGTTAAGTTAAAGCGCTTTGATTACATAAGCCTACAAGATTTATATTGATGAAACAGTTATACTTTCCATTTCTATATTGGTACCAATCATGGTTCACTATTCCCTTATCTTGAGGTATACCTTGAGCATTTCTTGTACACAGATCACAAGATGCGTTGCCTAAAACATGTTTTTTTTTTTTGCAAGCTTTGGAAGAGTGGCCCTACTGCTTGTAATTGTTAAGAAGAATTATGAACTAGTATTAAATCATAGATCAAGTTGATCTGTGGCGTAAGATTAAGTTAGTATTATTCATTTAAAGCCTCGTATTGCTGCTATATGATTTGGATGATAACTAGTTGCACTTAATATACCAGTAATAATTCTGGAATAATCTAAAACACAATAATGTGTGATTACGTTTTTATGATAGACTTCATAGTTAAGAACTGGGCAACTACAATAAATGTAAAGCAACACTTTTCACAAAAATACCTAATTGTGACCATAAAGGTAGTGTTTCAAAACCTGAATGTGAGCACAAAAAACAACGTATTATCTTCACTTAATCACTAATAAACAAAATTTACTTTAGCTTTGTAGTAAAAATGTTACATTTCAAAAAGTTTTAATTTTCAAGGAAAAATTGTTATCTTTTCTTTTTGTTTTTTTTCTTTTTCAAGAAAGAAACTTTAATATTTTTTTTTTTTTATTAAATTAGAAAAGTTAAGGGCACATGAATAAAAAAAACTACAAAAAATTGTTTAGTTGTCTTTGAAATAATCACATAACGTGGATGCACAAAACCTTTTGTAATACTCAAAAGTCAAAGACCATCCTTAAGCCTATTTTGTTGTGTGCTTGTTTTTCTCCTCATGCAAATCCTTTTCAGAAGTTGACACTGCCGTACATTTCTCACCTTATTTACCACATACTAATGTAGGGACAGAAAGAAGAGCAAGACAACTTTTGACAATTGGTCAGTTTATTCTTTACACATGGACACGAATAAAATTAATAGGACTGTACAGAATGTAATAAATACAGGATTCAAAGAAAAAACAATACAACTAACTGGTAAAAGAAGATAAAGAAAAGGATAGTTGAAACAAAACAAATAAAATGTTATAAACATCACAAGCAACTTCATAAAAACATTTAAATGATTAAATCAAGTGAATGATTTGGACGGACATTCTTCTGTAAAGAGTCTAGAAACACAAAGGGTTCTAGACTGTGGAAAAGCAATATGAAAAAAAGAAGACAATACCTTGTCAAAGCCAATGCAAAAATCGTAATACTATAATGTTAAAATGATAGCATTTGTAGCATTTCTATCAGATAAAAAGAAATATTCAACTCTCTTTTCTCCAACCTTTAAAGAATCATATTGATTGCAATTACAATTATATGTGAATATTTTCTAAACCATAGGATATATTACAAAATTCTAAATTGTTGAGACGGTTTTGAAATTTATTTCGAAAATCAGCAATGAGGCAGCATCTTCAACAAATTACTATACTGGGTTTACCGGTTTGAATTTAAATATTGGTAGAGCATTATTACTGACCATGAGTTTAAGTTGGAATTGACTATTCATGGTCACAATATAATTTTTTTTTATAGGTTCTAGCACTCAGAGATAGCCTATAAGTCAACGATTTTTTTTGGTAAATGTAAAGACAATTCAATGTTTTTCAAAAGATTCTTTTCCAACAATTTGATTACCAGCGCACTAAAGATCCAAACCCAAACTCAAATTTGACAATAGGTAACGGTAAAATAATGGCTACATTCATTTTTTCTTTTCTTTCCACACATGAGTGTTAATGAACGCATCTTTATTCAATTATTCAATTATCCTTCAAACTGAACAGCATAAATGTATTTACTTCATCTATGAAAGCAAACATATAAAAGAACTATGCCCAAATGCAAATATTTATGCAAACTGACAAAGAATAATGATCTATGAACTAAAAAAACAGTAGCAGTTATGATAAATTAACTGAAATGTGTGCTTTAATATGACATCAAGAGAAAAAAAAAAAAGTTAATTGTACACAATTTAAGAAAGGCTTGATTAAAAATCATCAAAAAACAAACAAACATAAGAAATCTGGCAGGGGATGCTCGGTACAGAGAGCAGGATGGACTTGGAATGTATCATTGCACAATAGAAACAAACTTTTGATATAAATTATTATGTATAGTATGTATGGAACAAGTCTAATACACAGCTTATAGAAAGATTACCATGAACATTAATATTTCTTGTACAGCATGGCGAACAACGCCACTCTATACTTTAGGAAATAGACATGTGTGAAATGATCAGTAAATCCTTAAATAACTCAGAATGTCATCAAAGGATCATATAACGCCAATGATGTAAAATTAAGATGTATACAAAATTGTAGGTGCCCCATTAAAAAAACCTTGATATAGAGAGAATCCTAACGACAGACAATTCCTGGGACAGGAGTGTTTACAAGCATGAGTAAAGTATGGAATGATGGCAAGTAAACAGCACCAGGAGCTTTCAGTCTAATTGATGGGCAGTAATACATAAAGTTCGAAGCTGGCCTGGAATGCATGAAAAGAAGATAAAAATGTCATACCTGAATAAAATTTTAACAATCAGTTTTACAACTACATAATCAACAAAAATCTCTCAATTCACACAGGTATTTAGAATTGCTTATCAAAACAATCATATACAGCAAAAATACTTTTTCCGTCACTTGACTGTCTTTGTCAGTAGTAATGGTTATCAAACAGGGATAAAATTTTACTTTAAATGTTTCAGTAGTTTGTTAACTTAATTCTGTCAAAACAGAAAGAGAGCTTAGAACGTTAGTAAAGAAAAAATGTGCCTGGAGAAAAAAGACTTTTAAAAGCATTGTCTTTGTAAAACTTTTATAAAATTAACTAAAATGAGTTAACAAAAGAGCAAATGAGTTCAAGTGTAACTTTTTTTCTTTCATAAAGTATGGATCGATATATTATCATAGAGATTTTCATACTAAGAAACAGAAAACGTTACATAGTGTTATGTGTTCACTTGGCTGCTATTATTTTTTGAAATGTGTATAATTCAATCTTTCATATAAATCAATGTTTTCATTCAATTTATAGATTTCAGACATCTTACCAGACACATAAACTCAGGTCTGACTAAAGCAGTGAGTGACCCAAGCAAGAAACTGCCAAACATTTGTCCAAAGCTTAGTTTAAACAGCTTAGCAGAATTTACCAATTTAGTAAAAAAAAAAATTATTTATAACTCCACAGGAATGCTAGCCTGGTAAAAAAAGACTCTTAGCTAATGATATGGTTAACACAAATGTAACAAACTATAATTTCTGTTGCATCATCCATTAAATCTTGAGCCAAAACGCATGTACATGAAAGATTTTGAAAATCATAAATTGTAATGGCTTTTTAAATTTTGTATTGCTACAGGGCTGCACACATAGAATAATGTCTAAATACTGCATTGAAGCACTGCTGTTAGCTGCATTTATTGAGAAAATCAATATTAATAACACAAATTAATTTGATCTTAAGGGGCAACAAAGATTATACAATATTAAAAACAAAAAATCATTACCACTTGGTGTTATCAATATGGAAAAGTATATATATTAAATATATACGCCCCCCCCCCACACACACACACAAAAAAACAACAACAAAAAACAACCAAAAAACAAAAAACAACAACAACAAAACAGAACAACAACAAAAAACAATCCAAAAACAAAACAAAACTAAACTAAAATTCCACAACTTAAACTGAAACAAAGAAACAAAAACCATCAACATAAATACATGAACTTTGCTTTGAAAAACAAACAAACAATAAAAAGCAAGATGAAATGTAAACATCTTCCATGTCATTGAAACACAAAAATTAAAATGTGTATTAAACAAGGAAATATAATCAAGAGGTGAACTGTTAGTTCTATTGAATACAAGAAAATAAAGGAATGAAAAACAGGACTGGAATATTTGTAAATTGCATTCACAAGGTGGAATGTTTAAAAATAACATCCAATATTTGGATTTTTGTGTGTGCTTTAACAACAAGAACAAAATAATGAACAACATGACAAGATGAACAGTGATGTATACATTGTTTAAAATGTAAAGTTTATTCTAAAAATAGTATGGATCTAAGCTTAAATTTGTAAATCAGATATAAACTTAGATATCAAAGAGATACAGTATATATGCTGTAAGTAATGGTGCTCCTTTTACATTTAAAATACTTAAGTCATTGATAATAGTAGCAATTATAAAATAAGTACATCTATTTTTGCCTTATGTTTTGTTGTTCTTTTAAATGCCCATTCTCCATTAAAATGTTCTTTCATAGCTTCACAGCATGCAATAAAAAATGATTATATCATACTTTAACCTAAAAAACAAGTCAATTTGAACTGAAGCGTCCAACATATTGAGAAGATTATAAAAAGTCAAAATGCCATACACATTTTTTTATCAAACAGTCTGAATACAGAGACTGAACTGCTTCCCTACTCATGTGCATGACATTTGGTGACTATAGGTCAGAGCACAACATAATGGACACTTGTCAATAACAGGCATTTGAAAAACTAAAAAAAATATTAGGTTCAGGATTTATACTAGAGGCAAGTGGAAATAAAATCCCTTTTGAAAGGCAAAGAAAAAAAAATCCTTTCAAATTTTAAGTCTAATCTCACACAAAAAAATGTCTGGAATGAAATTAAAATGTAATCTCTACTAAAATTGACAAAGTAAAATTAATTTCTGACTTTGTTCAATTCTTTTATATCATCTGTTATGGGACGGATCAAGTTGATGTAACTGGCACTTGTAATAAATACACTTTAGAATAAAAAAATATATGTAAAACTACACAATAAAGATTTCATTTGGACAAGTCATAATTTATCAAGAGATATATAAAAACTAGAGGGTGTAAGTTGTTTTTTTTTATCAATATCACAATAAACATACTTTGTCTTAATTTCAGTGTATTTGCAGAACAGTTAGACCTCCCAAACCCTCCCAAGACCAATTTGGGATTACATATGATATGCCAATATATAAAAGATTACTTGATTATTAATCTTCAGTTTTTTACGGAAATATTCACCTAAACTACAGAGCGCTATAAGCTTATTACTCATATCTCATGATAAATAGCTATCTTCAGACAGCAACTTACAAAAAAGTCTTGAAACGAACATTTGGACATACTTCTCTCGATAAGCATATTTAAAGTGCAAAACTTGTAACATACCCTTTGTCTACATTTTGAAGGGTGGCGGTTGGGGAAAGTGAATGGTGAAGGTCAGGTAAGGTGTGTTAGTTTGTTACACTTCATGAAGGATATTCATAAGTAGATAAATCTAAACTAAAGAAGGACTCCACCAAAAGGATAGAACAAACACTAGAAATATATAGAGCATATTTAGTATCATTTTCTAACTGGAGGCATCACTGTTTCCATTACAAATCATCCATAGTACTCTTCCCCTATTTAAAAAAAAAAAATAAAGATACTTATCATTTTTTTTCGTCATTCTCATATCCCATAACTGCTAGTAAAATTTTTTTTTTATATTGACACATAAAATTGTACATCTTTGATTAAAATACTTTATCCTTTAGCAATACAAAGAGGCAATATAAAACAAGCACATTTTTGGTTTATTTGAAATGTTTGTGGATACTTTGTACGTGGGAAAACTCAACATATTTGTATACCAGTATGTTGAAACTGTTGTTATCTTGAAGGAAAGAATTAGCAGCCTATTGAAAAAAAAAACTGTTCAATGAATACAAATGTAAAATGTAACACAATATTTATGTATATGAGAAAAAGTCAACACTTGTTATGCTTAAAAAAGGCACAAACTACATTTTAAAATAATAATAATAATAATAATAATAATAATAATAATAATAATAATAATAATAATAATAATAATAATGATAATGATAATAA
>RQTK01000025.1:228950-297043 GCA_003991915.1 Elysia chlorotica | reverse complement strand
TTATTATTATTATTATTATTGTTATTATTATTATTATTATTATTATTATTATTATTATTATTATTATTATTATTATTATTATTGTCACTAGTTGTGAATCAACATTATTTGTGAGATGGACAAAGCTGGCAGACTTACAGATAAATTTGAAGTGTTTTAAAATTCTCCTATTTGTTTCTTCAATATCTAGACTTTTATAAATCAAATATGCTTATAGGACATCATTGTAAACTTTTCGTGTGTTTTCCCATTTTGTGTTCGATAGCTATTTCAAATTTTACTTTGGACATTTTCATGAGTCATAAGAAAATGTATCGAGGTGTTCTTCATATTTACAGACCATTGATTTTCTTAGAGTAGGCTTAATTTTATCCTCTGACTTTACAATTCACCGAGAATCTAACAACATGGTAAAGTGTGCCATTTAAATTTGCGTGTTACATTTCTGTATGTCAGATTCGTTCTGTCCAAAAAACCCTATCTTTATACTTCTGTCAGATGCCCTAGAGTTTTCTTTTAAATTTTTGGCTCAATATGCTCAAATGAGAAAAACTAGAGAGTGTTCGCATAATCTAAAGATTATGCCCACGTAAAATCTACGACACTTAAGTAATGCATCACACATTTTTGCAGAACTTTCTGTCCCCCTGATAAAAAGCCTTTTCCATATCAATTTTGGGCTTACCTCCACTATAATAAGATTATTATTATTATTATTATTATTATTATTATTATTATTATTATTATTATTATTATTATTATTATTATTTATAATAACTATACTTATTATGTTAATAATAAGTATTTCTATATTATTTTTTCTATCCAGATTTTACCATTAATCCGAACATAAGAAGAAACTCATTTATAAAAACTAAGAAAAACTGTCCAAGAGAATAGTTGATAAAAAAATGGATTCATGGGAGTGATTTTTTCAACCTGGGTTAGAAACAAATGTGATATTGTAGTACATCTGCAACTAACCCCTTGTGGTTTTATGTTGACCCTTTGGTGCTCACTGGTCATGCCTGGAATGATGATGGTCATCTTGCGTGGACCTTTGAAGCCCAAAACGTTTGTCTCCTGCAATACAGAAATATAGACATAAGTCACAAAATGGCTGCAATTGGATGCATTTTTTTATTATCAGGACAAAAGCCTCAATCAAGTTATAGGCTGCTGCTTGACTGTTTCCTGAGCCAATTCTAATGACTAGTGTGTATTAGAATTTTTGTATAGCATCAGCCAAATAATATTAATGTCTTATCAATATTAAATATGCACGTCCTTTCAGTTAAGCAAACTATTTTTAGAACTCACATATGCCATGGCGACCATCTCTTGGCGCGCACCGTGAGGCGCTGCCTTCCTTGGGTTGTCCCCGTTGTCAAAGAGCGTAAACTGAGTGCCTAGCAGATTAGATCTAGTAAGGAGGAGGGGGGGGGGGGGGGAAACATATTTTATCAATTATTACATATAAAACCAAAAGACATTCTTGTACTTAAGCTGATATCTCAGCTAGCATTAGACATTAAAAAAAAATTCAATATGATTTGACTAAGAGTTGAAAACTTAATTTGGAGTTATAAGCTCTACTTTAGGTTTTAATTAGCTCATTGATTTAAATTGTGCGTGGAAAAAGTAATACTAAAGGGTGTGACTCAATTCTAGTCTTTTTAAGAGAACATAATGCCCTAAAATGTAAAAACATTTACTACAAAATGAAACTATGACAAGCCTGCTTGCTAAACATGACTCCTGTCTGCCAACAAGGTCGGAATAATATTTTGTGCCATCACAACCTCTACAGGACTTGACTCTTGACTTCCAGATATAAAAAAAAATGGAAAGATTTACAGTGCGCTTTTTTTTTTTTACCGATTTCCTACAATGAAGTGGTTTTGATCCAATGGATGCAATTGAAATAGTAATTTTTGATGTCCTAACACTGTTCAAATGATTTTAAAAGTAGTATTTTTAGCTTAACCATTCACAAAGAAAAATAAAGAATGAGCAGCTGAAGGCACAGAAAGATATTCACACAAAAAATGGAGTCCACATCCATTTTGCTCAATTGCGAGACCGAACACAGGACCTCCTGAACCAAGTGTTCTGCTATGATTAGTTGATTTAAGTTGGTTGCATAATGTCCAACATAGGTATTTTATATCCTATAGAGTGGATGGGTCCCAAGACTGAGGTCAGACAATTTTCTATGCTCCCACTTCGTGACAAAGACTCCTGTCTCAGCCAGTCACATCATGCTGACACCAACCCAAGCAGTAGAGAACCTTCTTCCATCTTAGCCAGTTCACGACTCCTTCCCTCTCTCCCTCCCCCTCCCTACGCTACACTGTGTGTCAACCCCCCCCCCCTCCTCTTATGTAGTGTCACAGCACAGACCTGAGTTTGCCACAGTACGCGTCCCCGTTACGGGTCAGATCTGTAGGGTCTGTGGAGATGAGGTAGTTGGACGTGGCGCTTTTTTTCCGTTTTCGTCCTGCTAAGAGAAAGACCTGAAAGACATGCCAAAGAGAAAAAAACACAACCTGACATCCTGCTTTGTCATACGGCTCTTTTTTTAAAATTTATCTCTAATGCTACATCTCATAAACCGGGAACATTTAAAAATCCTCATTGTTATAGTATGCGGGCCCTTGTCTGTGGTACACAATCATTATGGGTTGGTTGACTGAGCTGCTGAGTCAAAGGTAGCTAAATACATGTATTAGGGATCTGTTCTCTTCAGCTCTTTCTTGTCAACTGCGGTTCTCACAGCCGAGCAGAAGTGGCCAGCCTTCCACCCAAGGCCAAGATCGCGGTGAAATCTGTAAGCTAACTAAAGCCTAGGTTTCCGCCACATTATTTAGAAAGGAAATGGAAAGTAGTTGAAACTGTATTTGTATTCAATATTTACTCTTATTATCCATAATAATTGATATCTATGTTGTCATGTTGTCTTTAATTAAATCTATATATAATATCTCTCTCTCTCTCTCTCTCTCTCTCTCTCTCTCTCCATTCCCCTCATCCCCCTCCCCTTTCCGCATACCTTTCTGCCGTTATCCTGCTCCAGGTGCAGGAAGTAGGTGGGGTAGATGTTCCTGTCCACGCCTCGCTTGTCGCGGGTGATGCGGCACTTCATGGTGACCCCCTGGGGGGCGGGCCGCATCACGAAGTCGTCCAGCTCGCTGGGGTCGGGCGTGTAGGGTCGGGCTCCACCAGCCCCGGCCCCTGGCGGGTTCAGACTGTCGTTCTCAGCCTGGTCCTGGCGGGTCGTTGCAAGAAATGAAAGTGCATACATGTACATGTATATATTATATATAGCAGATTTAACTGAGAGGGTCAAATATTTAAATTTGTAAAGTAAAATTGGAAACGTTTTTGATTTACCCCAAGTCAAATTGGGGATAGTCTGGTAGCGCTGGTGTCAGAGTGTTGGCTTTCGACACAGGAGGTCCAGGTTCCAAATCCACTTTGGCGACGAGTTCAATACCCCATTCAAACATGTCGGTGTCGACGTTGAGTCGAAGGTTAGAACGAAAGTATTGGTCCCGATTTTATCATCCCCCTTCCGCACGAAAATACGTCGGGCGTGGGCGACTCTATCGAGTTCCTCCACCATCTCCTCCTCGCTCGTTGTCTCAAGATCGCGAGATCTAACCACACCCCTCAAGCTGTTTAGGCTCAGATGAGCCTTTACAGTCACGGGGATGTTGACAAACAAATCGATCTCGCCGAGACGCTTTGCCTGTGCCTCACTAGAGCACTCCACCAAGAGTTCACCAGAATGGAGCTTCGTGACGCTCTTGGCTTCGCCTACAATTCCTTTCAGTGCTTTGCTAGTATCAAAGACACTAAACGTAGCCACCTTTTTGTCAGCATCGCTGATCACCTGGAAAGGTGACCAACTCTGCTTGGCATTGGAGCCCAAAAGAGTTGGGGCATCCACTGCCTTCCGTTTGCTTGATGCGAATGGTACACCCGCTCCATCCGGACAGGGCTTTTTGAAAAGTTGGGGGTTGGGGCCGTTTCAAGTGAGAGTAAAGATTCCATAGAAAAAGACAAAGAGGTTCTGCTCCGGGGCTCCCCACCCGCCACCGAGCCAAACAAGGGGACACTGCGCGGATATCCAGCGCCAATTGTGTCAGGGAGTTATTCTCTTAGTATATATATATATATACGGAAAGAGAGAGAAAGAGAGAGAGAGAGAGAGAGAGAGAGAGAGAGAGAGAGAGAGAGAGAGAGAGAGAGAGAGAGAGAGAGAGAGAGAGAGAGAGACTAGCCAAAATCGAATATGAGCAGCCGATTGAGCAATGTGGGCCACACTGCCCTCCCGTCTCGGATGGAGGAGCGGGCCAAAGTTATATGTTGGTGAATGACAGCCCGCAGGCTCGTTCTCCGCAATCGCCAGGATCACCAACCTCCAACTTCACGGCGAAGAAGGTGCCCACTCGTAGAGTCAGAAGTAGAAGGGGTGAGGGCAAGAAAATAGACGATAGGATCACAGAAGAGAGCGGGACAGAAGACATGGCAAGATAAAGAGAAAGAGCCTGTACATGGCAGCCTTTCATTGTTTCACATGCGAGAGGCAGGCGGTGGTAACCATTCGTTACACCCCTCCGAATGATGGCCCCGATACTACAGTCTTGGGGCCCGTCCACAATATGGCGTATATAGTGCTGACGTTGGACGCTAAGCAAGACAACAAACATACAAACAACATGAATAAGGAGTCTTAAGATAGGTGCAAGCTACCGCGACGTTGTTCTCACGACCGTGGTCTATAAAACAGAGATACAGCGCCTAAAAGGAACATTCTTTCATACAAAATGACCATGTGATGTTTCTGCTTGTTGGGCATGAATCGCATCTTCCAGTAACAAAGTAAAATATCTTTTGAAAAATCTCACTCCCTATTATGGTCTTGTAAACCGCCGTAGCGTAATTATAATCCTAGTTGTTTGGCATACGAACCTTGGTATTTATTATTAACTACTATAAGAAGTCGATATCTCTAGGACAACGAGAACGTGACTCTGTCTTAGGTAATATTAATTAAAGCTAATGACACTATGACAGTCAAGACGAGGTGCTGATGTCATAATGACTCAATGTAGTAAACTAATAAATTTACTCTGGTTAAGGGTTATGAAACGGTAGTATGTATTGCAATAAACAACGAGATGAGTTGACTTGTTTTAGCGACCAACGTGAGAAATGGATATGCTGTATTGTGGACGGGCCTTAAGACTGATGTCTGGGAGTTGTATGTGCTGCCACACACGAGACAGGGCGGGGATAACCTGACTCCTGTCTCAGCCGGTCACATTATACTGACACCGCACCAACCAGTACTGAGTACAAAGTAATACAAAAGGAAAACAACATCAGCTTTTTCAAAGAGAGAGAGAGAGAGAGAGAGAGAGAGAGAGAGAGAGAGAGAGAGAGAGAGAGAAGAGAGAGAGAGAGAGAGAGAGAGAGAGAGAGAGAGAGAGAGAGAGAGAGAGAGAGAGAGAGAGAGAGAGAGAGAGGGAGGAAACGTATGATTATATCTAGCATTCTGTTCATCACACTCTGGTTTAGTCGCCAAGGTTAGTGAGGGCAATCAGTTAATAGAATATCAGGTTAAAAAAACAACCAGCAGACTGTTGAGATCACGTCAAACCTTATTACTTACATCACCGATTTACCCGATGAAAAAAATCGCTGCATTGTAAGCGTATTAATTTGTTTTATTAGCGAAACAAGATTAAAAGAAATAATTCAAAGTAATACGTTATGGGGAAGCAATGAAAATACAGAACAAAAGTAGTTTCTAGTGGAAAAAAACCAGACACATTTTCTATATTGAGTTTTTGTTGTTGTTTTTTAAAATTTCTATCATGATTACAATTACATCTTAGAAAAGGAAGGGAAGGAAGGGAGAGTGTATTGTGCAAGGCAGGAATTCTATGAAACTCAACGTATGTAAGGGTAACATAAACACAAAAGAAATATTCATTTAAGGGCAGGAGAGGATAAGGAAGAGGGAGGCAGAAAAAAGGAGAAGTGAATCAAAGAGAGACAGAGCGATAGAGACAGGGAGGCAGAGGCAGGGAGGCAGAGACATACATACAGAAATAGAAGAAAAAAAAAGAGAGAGAGAGAGAGAGAGAGAGAGAGAGAGAGAGAGAGAGAGAGAGAGAGAGAGAGAAACAGAAAGAGAAAGAGAAGAGAGAGAGAGAGAGAGAGAGAGAGAGAGAGAGAGAGAGAGAGAGAGAGAGAGAGAGCGTGTGTGTGTGAAATCGTGAAATAGAAAAGGAGGGAGAAAGAAAAAGAGAGAAAAGGAGGGACAGGGAGGGGCGGGGGCATTGAGGAGAGGAAAAGGAAGAGATAGCAAAGGATTGTACAACTACGACATTGTGTGACTTATCAGCATTATCCTCTTTGTCTATCTAGATATCAACATTGATGAAAATAATTATGGTCCAATATCAAGTTTAATCCGCTTTTTTGATTACATAGTTTTCATAGATCAATTGAAGACAGTATAAAACAAATTATAACTGTACTCTGTTCTATTTTCGACTGCCATGTTTGACTTGTTATTGCTGAAATACGAGCAGACCTGCATGTTGGTCTCATTATTTTTTCTCACAAGATCCATAATTATGACCATCTTAGAACTGTTTGAAAGGGAAGCGGCAACTCCATCGTTGACACTGACACCAATGTTAGACTGCGCCATCAGCGTTATCCTACATTTTCTCTGACCACAGTCACACCGCGGTACCGACACTTCTGTTCATTAGTAAATTAGCAGGCAAAGTACATAATGAGAAAAATTCACTTGTAAGAAGATAGAACCTTAGGCATGGGCTAGACTCCCGCTGATGGCTAGGATTGGGCTGTGGCTTCTGTATGACACCCTCTTCTACTGTAGCAACGTTAGCTTCTGACGCTACTTGTTATCTCCGGAGAAACCGCATTTACATAAACACTCGTTTTACATTAAAGATTGGATGATTGTTTTTTGAACGCCCGGCGTCAGCAACAGCGTACTAGAGTAGATCGCGGAAGGACCAAAGAGGCCGCGAGAGGCCATACCAGGACTTTTCTCTCAGTCGTTCACGTTATCCTGGCACCGATCCAACCAGAAGGGCACGGGATCCGGGAAACGAATTTGCCAGGTCATGGGACCGAACCGGTGACTTCCCCGGAAAAAATCCACAGCTGTCAACCACTTGAGTCAGCTTACGCCCACAATTAAAGACCTTTCTGCAGTAATCTGGTAACAATACACTTGCCAAAGACTAGTCATTTTACCATCATGTCGGAACGAAAACGAACGTTCACTTTCCTTGATTTAAAATAGAAAATGTGAATATTTGTCAAACTTAGACCTAGACGATTGATGCGGTTTCCAACCACTCCTGGCATAACGCCCAAAGCTCTAGACTGCCACCGGATGGCTGAGAAGTGAGAACCCCTGCAGAGAGTAAGGTGCTGGCACGAGACCACTCTCTCTTTCTGTTTCTGATCAAGTTGAAATCAAATTAAATAACAAACAAAATCTGACTAGTGCTCAATTAAAAAATAACAACTGCGGTGTGTATTACAGTATTGAAAAGAAAAAAGGATGGTAATGATGAGAGCTCCCTTAAAAAAATAACCCATGGCATTGTTTGACTGGCTCTTTTTTTATCTTCTTCATTTATTCTCTTTATTTTTGTTGCTTTAATGTGTCTTCTTAACAGAGAAAAATTGGTTATTGAAAAGTAAAACAAGAAACAAAAAACAAAACAACAACCTAGTATAGTCTTCATAAGATGCAAATCTATATGTTCGAGTATATACGCCTTTAGACTCTAGGATGAATGAAAGAAATCTACGAAACTGGCAATCATCTTATCATTATGAAGGAGAGACAACACAAAATAATTTTAATGGTGACGCCAACACCTTAAAACATTAAAACAATAGATCTTCGTGTATGGGGCTTAGTCTTCACCTAATTCAATTGTTCTCTTTTTCGGCTTTTTACTAAGGTTTTGTGTTTTCCAAAAAAAAACTAAACAAGAAACGAAAGAATTTGGCTATTTAAAAAATTGCTATAATTTACACCAAAAAAAAATCCAACAATTACCAACAAACACACAGACAAAAAACAAAAACAACAGGGACCTAAGTAAAAACTACGTGTATATATCTACAAAAATTAATGTAATACTCTACAAATTCTAGCATTCGCAATTACACCAATGGCATGTTTCTCGCCACTTTAGAGTTATTTAGTTGTATAAGTATGATCTTGCAGTTAGTGAGGAAGTGTAAAACAGATGGCTAAAGCAATGAGACTGGCAACCATACTGATCAATATGAAGAGGAGACATACTATGTTTCTTAGTGTCAGTATACACGTGTTGATTAAAGGTATAATGGTCTTGGAGTTGGTTAGGATAAAGGTATACAGATAAAATCGAAATCTCTAGATCTAGAAAGTCAGGCATATCTCACCACGTCCTCAGATTCGGAATTCAAGCCTTTACTTTTCTTCGACTTCTTTTTCTTCTTTTTTGACTTAGCCTTTGGCATGTTGTCTGTTTCATTGTCTGATTGCTGAAGAGGCAACATGCGGGGTTTTATATAACATGTACATGGTATAATGGGTTGCGTACAATTTCAAACAAGTTTAGCAACAGACAAGAACCCACAGAGAGAGAGTAAATATGAGAACTACATGAAGGCAAAAATATGCAATCAGTAGGGGGAACAAGAAAGGCTATTTGGCGGTGATTGAGGCAGACTGGCACATGCAGTAAGGGTTGAAGGGTCTCATTAAACTCGCACTAAGATCACCTTACTATAATACTAGCAATTTGCTGTGTGCAAAATTAAAGCATTGAGCAGCTAGTGACATTGTTTTTTATGTGGGTTTGTTTTTTAATAAAATGTTTTTCAAGAGAAACCTTTAAAATGTTCTTCATAGTTTTTAGTGACGATTGAGTAATTAAAAGTATTAAATCATAAAAAACAAAAAAACCCACAAAAACAAAACAAAAAAGAAGCGTACGAAAACGTTAAAAAATTTAAGTGATAACGTCAACGCAGAAAATCCATACCGGGGTACAAAGGAACAGTGTGGGGAGCACTAAAGCTTAGACAGTATCTCTTGTGTGCTTTCATCATACTAATAAATATCACAACAACAAAAAACAGCAAATAAACAAAGCAAAAACAAGAGTTCAAAATGTCAAAACTGAAAGTGAAACCACCGGGGATGATAACCTGAGGCATACAGGGTGAATCCGAAATAGTCAGAAATTTCACATTTTGATTACTCCATAGTGTATCAAAAAGCATGGAATTCACGTTAAGAGTTTACAAAATAATATCATAACTCTGTCATTTCTACGATAAGAAATAATCGTCTTATTTGAAATCGAAAAAGGTCACTATGCTTAGAGGTCTCAAAACTTACAATGAGCGACTTGAGCCAAGTTTGCACGGGCTGCCTCAAGGCTGCTCTCGCCAGACGCAGCAGCCTGGGTACTGGTCATAGCTTTCTTGGAATACCAAAAGGGTCACCAGAGAGCACTTTTCCTATGTTTGAATGGCTCTAGCTCAAAACTTATAACACAATTATCGACTTGAGTCTGATTCCCCGTGGCTGCTTCAGTTAAAGTCAGAGCAGGGCTGCTCTACCCTGCTTACAGGTATATCATAATTATATACATGTACTACAAAGTCTACTGTGCTGGTGCACACTGTACTGACCTCTGGGCTGCCGCCACTGTTCTGTGTGGTGAACGTGGACGCTGCGGCGTAGGAAGCGGCGTTCTGGAGAGACGGCGACCTTGAACCGCCGATCCCGCTGGAGGGCGCTACGGGCATGGGCTTGGACTCGGAGTCCACGTCATCGTCGTGGATGAGCGGGGTGCCGCCTGAATGGGCAGGTGCTGGTCTGCCTTGCGGCCTGTTGCGCGACGCAGGGGGGTCCGAGTCTGAGGGAGACACGAAGGGTGGGGGCGGGGGGGTGGGGCGCAGGCGGGTGGGGAGCAGGAGGGGGGGGGGGGGGGGAGGGTGAAGCAAGGTAAATTTCCATTACAGGTCTCTGTGCTCCTTTCCCTTCCCACTGACCTGGTTTAATGACACAAATCTATTCATAGCTTTTCTTTGACACTTTTTATTATTATTCATTATTCAAAACAATATGGCAGCTATAAATTATTGCAACAAAGAGTTCTCTCTCTCTCTCTCTCTCTCTCTCTCTCTCTCTCTCTCTCTCTCTCACTCGCTCTCTCACTCTTTCTCTTTCTGTCTGTCTGTTTCTCTCTTGGACTGCTCTAAATTTAAGAACCCCGATAGCGCCAAAAATGGCAGCACCCGCTTTTCTTCTAATAACAGCACTGTCCTCTTCCTTCATTTAATAATTATACGTTCAAAAAGGCTTCATTTTTCTTCTTTAAAAAAAAATCGCCTAGGGGAATCAGGTAAGTTGCAGTTTAATTAATCTGATTACACGAGAAAGCTTTTATTATGTTGTTCCAATGAAAATTAATGAAGAGAGAAAATTTAATTTGCAAATCGCTTTGCTCTAACATTTTGCGAGGTTTAAATATCAACATATTAAAACATCAGTGGAAAGAGTAAAACAAATTGAACATCTATTTAGTCAATCTATCTCAGGCAGCAAAGTACGCATCTATCACAAAATTGTCACGATTAAGATAAAAGGGCATTAGTTGTAAGATGAAAACCAACCCTGTATGACAAAAAGAAGTAAACAAATAAAAAATCCAACCAATCTAAAACTAAAAGGGTGCGAATTTGATGGCGGTCCGAGCCAATTGTGTTTTTCTTGCAAATCTGCGATTGGTTATATCCCTCACTAAATTTGACCAGTGAGATTCAGATTTGTGACTGTGTTTTCAAATCTGCTTAATTCCTTTATCAGGCACTTGCACCCTAGATTCCTAGTTCTAGCTTTGTCTGTTCAGACTGTATAGTACGTCGTATTTAGTCTGACCTTGAGAACATTCAAAACAGCATAACAACTTAGAAATGGAAGGCAATAGCAAACCTGACTATAAAGACTTTTAAACCCAGTTCAAAGTAAATGAAAAAAAGCATATCTCCTCAAAAGTCCATTAACTACTTGTAACCAGTGGCACACAACCGCTATCTGTTATACTAACCTACAGAGCGGACAGGGAGGAGTGGAGAAATCTACTAGGAATTGCTCCAGAAGACATGGATTGGGTAGTGATGATTCAACACATTCACATAACAACAAAAGTCTCTCCCAGCGAAATAAGTTATCTAAAAACTGGAAGTCTGCGTGGTAATAAGCAAGAGATATGCCTTGACCGTTCGTGGTATGATGCCTCACGTGTAGATCCTATAGGCATGGTGCCCCACTCGTAGATCAGTAATTTATAGTCATGGTGTCTCACCTGTAGACCGCATAGTCATGGTGTCTCACCTGTAGAATATACAGATATGGTACCTCAACTGTAGACTATTTAGTCATGGTGCCTCACCTATAGATCATTAAGGTATGATGCCTCATCTGCTGACCACATAGGTATGGTGCCTCACCTGTATATAGGTATGGTACCTCATCTGTAGACTATATAGTCATGGTGCCTCACCTATAGATCATTAAGGTATGATGCCTCATCTGCTGACCACATAGGTATGGTGCCTCACCTGTATAATATACAGGTATGGTACCTCATCTGTAGACTATATAGTGATGGTGCCTCACCTGAAGACCATATAATCATGGTGCCCCACCTGCATACCATATAGCCATGGTGCTTCACCTGTAGACCACACAGTCATGGTGCCTCCCCTGAAGATCAAATAGATATGGTGCTTCACCTATAGATCATATAGGTATGGTGCCTCACCTGTAGATCATAAAGGTATGGTACCTCACCTGTAGATCATATAGGTATGGTGCCTCACCTGTAGATCATATAGGTATGGTGCCTCACCTGTAGATCATATAGGTATGGTGCCTCACCTGTAGATCATAAAGGTATGGTACCTCACCTGTAGATCATTTTGGTATGGTGCCTCACCTGTGGGTATGGTGGGTATGTCATCGCTATCCGTGTCACTCATGTCCCTGGAGTCGCCCTCAGTGACGCCGTGAACGTTGTAGGTCCCGCCGCCGCCGCCACCACCACCGCCGCCCATGTAGGACCGACCCACTGGGGTCGGGTCTTCGGTGCTGCCCGGAATGGGCTCTCCGCCCCCGAACTGCTCCAGCCCTGCCGCGGGGCCTGTGTACGCTGCGGGGATTACACACACGGACACACATGATGAATGGGAGCTGCTTTACAGTATATTTAAGAATCTATCATTTTGAATTACAAAGGAAAAGAAGCTGTCACACACACGTACACACATGATGAATGGGAGCTGCTTTACAGTATATTTAAGAATCTATCATTTTGAATTACAAAGGAAAAGAAGCTGTCACACACACGGACACACAAGATGGATGGGAGCTGCTTTACAGTATATTTAAGAATCTATCATTTTGAATTACAAAGGAAAAGAAGCTGCCACACACACGTACACACATGATGAATGGGAGCTGCTTTACAGTATATTTAAGAATCTATCATTTTGGATTAAAAAGGAAAAGAAGCTGTCACACGCACGTACACACATGATGAATGGGAGCTGAATTACAGTATATTTAAGAATCTATCATTTTGGATTAAAAAGGAAAAGAAGCTGTCACACACACGGACACACATGATGAATGGGAGCTGCTTTACAGTATATTTAAGAATCTATCATTTTGGATTAAAAAGGAAAAGAAGCTGAACCCTGCAGATGAAAAAACAAAGGGACAATTATTTTAAGATAGTACAAATGTCGAACAAAGAGTTATAAAAATACAGAATCTCATTAAGGCGAACACTTGTTTCGTCAGTGCAGACAGGATTCATGGGTTCCTTGAACGGTCTCTTTGTGTGGTGCATGTTAATGGTCAGACATTAGTCTTAGGATCCATCCACGATATAGCCTAGTTGCTGACGTTGACATCCTACCAACCAACCAACCCAGCTGGTTACATAAACACATTACAAAAATAATGCTCTTTTTAAGTGGACATACGGTCACATACCATAGTTCCCGTACTCCGATGAACGGCTTTTGGGTCCACTGTCTCCTCGCACCAGGGGTCGGCTCTCGTCCCAGGAACCGTTGTTGCTGCTCATGTGTTGTTGTTGTTGTTGCTGCTGCTGCTGCTGCTGTAGCCCCTGCTTGCGGCCCGAGTTTGGGCGACTGCTGCCCGTGTCGTTTGGCTGCATCATGAGCGGCATCTGTCGCTTCTTGCGGGCGCTCTTCTCGATGAGGGCGCGCTGGCTCTCCAGCTTGTTCTGTGTGTATTCATCGGGGATGCTGCCACGGGAGGGGTGAGGGGGTGAGAAAATTAAGCTGGGTGTTCTGTTTGTATTTATCGGGAATGCTACCACGGGAGGGGAGTGGTGGGGAGAGAACGTTAAACTGGGTGTTCTGTTTGAATTCATCGGGGATTCTGAGGTGCCAGGTGTACATTTTAATCTGTTGTCATTGTAAAAGGCTAGAAATGTTCTCAAGAAATCTTCATTACGCCAATTACGATGTTAAGACCTCACATTCTTCAGCTTAGTAGTTAAATCCTTGCTATGAGATAGCTAAGCCAGAACTGGGTTCGAACCGTGGACCTTCTGCATCGGAGGCGGAAAGCTTCAACCCCAGCGCCACCATGCTACCCCATCTCTTGAATAATTAAAGGAGATGAGGACGGAAGTAATTGCCCCCCTCCTCTGAAGTAATTGAGCCAGATAAACTTTCATCAAGGGATTTTATATTTATAAAAAATAAGACGGGTGTAAAACAAAAATAATTATATAACCAAAAAGTAAAAGGGACGAAGAAGCGTCGCTAGGCAGGGAAACGATGTTCGATCTCCTTCATCGCAGCCAATTATCACGTTGGATCACGCGATCTACTCAGGCAGGCCGCCGCAGTTGCTTTGAGATGTTGATTAAAACCAGGATCAGCTCCCACAGTATTATATAATTGGAGACAATAAAGAAACGCAAAGTAGGCAATTCAAGAAGACGCTATCGCCACTGAAACTTTGATGCACGAGGACACTGCGGGCTACATGGATTTACTGATCAATGAATAGGAAACACAGAAGAAGGAACCAATGTTTTAAATTGTTACTTTATTGGTAGTACTTTTACTGCTTTAGGACTATTGTTTCTTCTTCTTCTGCGTCGTCCTCATCGTCATCATCATCATCATCATCATCATCATCATCATCATCATCAAAAATTGATCTATTACTCTAGCTGACGTTGTAATGTAAATCTGGGATATGCATATATCATATTATAAAAACCTATTCTATGAGTACGAGGATCCACAAGCTATTTCCCTTCTGTAGCTTTGTAACTGCTGAAAGTCACAAGAACATGCGGGACGCCACGAGCAAGCATTGATTTTCTATGAAGCGAAGGTACATGTATTTCAAGTTGCCTCGGCAAAAAGAGCCATCGCTGACCCCGACGCTAGTAGCTAGGCTAATTCCCTTATTGCATTTAATGATAGTTCACTGAGATGCTGGCTCAGTGCGATATCCGACCTGGTGTCAGACAAGGCTGGAACTGCCAGTAGGTAATGTAATTCCAGACACATTTATGCAGCGACATTGGAACATTTCAAGACAGGACCTCTAATATAGGTTTTAGTTTTTTATGCCCGCAAACTAGTGAGTAATGCAAAGCAATGAGACTTATTATAGACTACTAATTACAAAAGGAAGTAGGTTTAGAAGCACGTCTATTGAATACAATATACACGGCAAGTCTAAGGGTCTAAATCTACACCCTCCTTGTACATGTACTTCATTTTCTAGTCCGTGTTTGCTTGGTTGTTTATTTATTTATTTTTTTTTATTTATTTTTTTTTTTTTTTTTATGGGGGTGAAGGGTAAAAAGGGGGGGGGGGGGGGGGTAAGATAAACACCTTTGCTTCACGAGCCTAAGTACAGCACAGTATTGCACAGTATTGCAGATAATATTTAAGCCCATCCACCAAACCAATAATTTCGATATATTTACTACTTAGGCAATACCTCCCCGCCACATGATCTCATGTTACATATTCTCCACATTTTGTAATTAGTTTTGTGACCGTTTATTTCCCATGTTTTGTTATTTAGTTTGTTTGTTTACTCTGTTGAAAAAAAGTGAAATCCATTGATGCAATGAACAGTTAACAAAAATATCTTTTACAATCTAAACGTACACTCGTGTTTATAAATTGCTGTAGGAACGGTTTTCTACAGTTACAGAGAACATTATAATAGTCTTGTGAGGCCCTTGCAACTTAAAACGTTGTGAAAGTTCTAGGGGTCGTAAAAACAGCGCTGCGCTATGCGGTAGCTAACAACTTGTAGTTCAATCCTGTATCTAACCTAGAAAGAAATAGTAACTGTCAATCAACGCATCGCATCTTTGTCATACACCTTTGTCCCACGACCCACAGTAGAGAGCTGTCAACCTTCCGTATTTGTACGCACCTTCTTAAACTTATTTAGCTGCCTTGCCCGCTGGCTCGTTAGGTTGGCAGCAAGGTATTGCAAAGATTTATGTTCATTCACCACAACAACTTGATATATGCAAATTTTACAATCTCGGAAAATAGTCTCTTGGCAAGCCTTATAAAAGGGCTGGCATAATTAAAACTCTATAATTATATTCCAACTGCAGCGTGGCCCATGCAAACACTCGTACACGTAACGTGAACTCAACGCTCTACCGAACAAATTACCGTGCGATTCGTAGCTTCAAGTTTTGTTCATCACGGAGATTAAGGTGATAAATACAGGTTTTTATTGATTTATACATGTCACGATGTATTTCGTAGGAAAGAATATTATCGCAATTACACTATTCCTATATTTTTAACGTCCTATTTATACATTTTGGAACATTGTGATCAAGAATGTGATAAAACAAACATGTTTAATGGAATACAACCAACAGGGACGTTATGGTGCCATTATGTAGTACATAATTTTTCTTCCCTGTAGGCGCTCTACGGTCTCTTTTAGTGACCAGCATTGTGACACCGCCTGGCATTACGCGCTCATCTGAATGCGACAATACTCGATGAGCTAACGAAAAATCTAAAGTAGAGCTATTATCTTACAATACAATTAAGATACTCAATTCTTACTAAAACCATATTCTTTTTACGACACAGACCCATATCCCGAAATTTAAATAATTAAAAAATATAGTTTTTTTTTTTTATATATTTAGTCTACTGACCTTCCTGGCGGACCACTCATTGCGTCTGGCTCAAATGACCTGTGAGGAAGAGAAATGTGAAAGTCGCTTGTGAGACACACAATTGTACGCAAGTAAACTGCAGGTTTGTTTAACAGCTAATGCATTTTTTTACATTGGTAGAACGCGCACTTTTTCAGAAAACGAAAATAAATAATGAAGCAAAACAACCTTCGCTTAGATTGATCACTTCTTTTTTTTTTTTTGGCGTGTCATTCTGCATTGTCCTATTTCAAATTTTTCTTTTTTTTCTGAAGTCACTGATGCATTTTTTTTTTATATTTAAAATACAAGTCAGCGTGCGTTCACGGTCTTTATTTTGTTCACCCCTTGTTCAGTAGAACATTTGGCGCAAGGTCTGGCTGAATATCTCATCAAAGATGTCTGAAGTGTGTGTGTGTGTGTGTGTGTGTGTGTGTGTGAATGTGTGTGCGTGTTGGGGAGAGTGGTGGGTAATATATATAGCACATTTCCCAAAACGTATTGTGCGTGAAAAAGTATCCTTACTGTGAAAAAAACGGGATTAAATTTAATAATGATTGCTCTCTGGCAAAGAATCCGATAGGAAAATGTAATGCTTTTTTGCAAAACTTAGTCAGTGGTATACAATAATATTTTCCACCCGGCAGAATAAATATGTATTGATGAACCTATGACTCGAAGAAGAATAGAATAAGACAAATACACCACGGGTAATCAACTATTACAATGGGCTGAGAATATACAAAGTCATATAAAAATATTATGACTAACCAACTAACCAATTGTATCAAAAGAAATAACACGAACGATTATGGGATTTAACTCGCTAGGTCGCATTGTGCCTGAATGGAAAGCTTTAGGTACTTGCTTGAGGAAGTAGACCATAAGCAAAACACATCCAATACTGAAGTCCCCAGAATTAATGAATGAACAGCTCTGGTCAGGGTTTCTACTTCTCTCTGGAGGTTTGAATTATCTGGTTTTCAGGTGACACTGAAACTGATGCTTTATTTGACAAGATCAAGGGGGCCGCAACTTACTAACCAACAGACTCAAGACGACCCCCCAGCCCGCACACACTGATAGAAATTGAAGTATTCATTGAGATAAAGGTTCAAATAAACTGAAACCACATTATTAGTATTTAAGCAGGTGAATTTCTCATGCATCATCTCCACCCTACCCCACACAAACATGATTTGCAGAAAGGAAAAAAAAAAAAGAGTTACAAAGCTGTAGTTCTTACTTGATACATCAGCCTCGCTGGCCATTTTTTACTCCTCTATCAATAACAAACGAGGGTGATTAAAATAAGACTGATGTTATCAGTCCAAGGAATATTTAGGGATATTGCGCTGAGAGGGAGGGAGATAAAGAGGGAAAGACAGGGAGAGAAAGAGTGAAAGGGAGAAAGAGAAATAGAGAGAGAGAGAGAGAGAGAGAGAGAGAGAGAGAGAGGGAGAGAGATAGTGAAAGAGAGATATAGTGAGAATATGAGGGGGCAAACAGAGACAGAGACATACATAAAGACATAAAAATAAACAGATGACTGAACATTGAAACAGAGAAAAGAAAAAAAATTGAATCCACAGTACTGAACAAATAAAATAGTTTCACAGTTAAAAAAACAACAACAACAATTAAACACAATCAAGTAATAAAACCAGAGTTTAACAAATAAACCCAGCCGTGCTTAATTACCATCGAAAAAATCTGAATCCTTCTGTTAGTAATAGTATTCTTTTGTACATCGCAAGCGATTAATGTTGGTTAAATATGTTGAATGAAACATCCAGAAAACAATTTTTCGAGATAACCAACACTCACACAGCAAATGTTACATGTTTGACGACAAATAATAAACGTATTCCAGCACCAAGATTAAGGGAAATGTCAGGGCGGGTTACCGTAATAACAGGCTAGATTTTTTTAGCCGAACACCATGGGTTACTAAACTTCTATAGTAGTCCTTGCCTAACACATAATCTGCAGAATAATTCCTCTGATCGAAAGCCAAGAGTTAGAAACAGAAGCTTGTGTTCTGACGACAGCTTTCCTCCCGAATAAAAATCGGGAAGAAATTGAGAAAATTGTCAGTTATCT
Source organism: Elysia chlorotica (assembly GCA_003991915.1). Taxonomy (NCBI): domain Eukaryota; kingdom Metazoa; phylum Mollusca; class Gastropoda; family Plakobranchidae; genus Elysia; species Elysia chlorotica. The sequence continues at coordinate 278,603 of RQTK01000025.1, read as the reverse complement.
GAAAGATAAAACTCACGTTCTGGGTGTGAGATGCAGTAGAATGATGGTAATTCAGAAGTGGATTATTTACACTTTCACAAGAGAAGACAATAAACAAGCCACAGATTTATTGATAGATACAGTGTTTTCCTGTCACAACAACCAGCATTGCTTGGATTTCAATTGGCCAGGATTTTGAGCGAGCCCGAAGGCCTCGATCTGATCTATATTCATTCAGTTTAAAGTTTTACTCTGGCAATGGGAAGAACCGATCGCGTGTAGGAAGTTCGGGCTGAACCCGGCATGAGCCCAATCATTGTGGTTACCAATAATTGGCGACTTTTTTAAAACCACGCAAGCAGTTCTCAATGGAAGAGAGTCAAGCCAACATCGAATTTAGGTGGAGTTCACAATATCAAGTCTAACACTCGAAACATCGAAACACAGTGCCGTTTGAAATACATAAGACAAAAGGTGGCGTACATTATTTCGTCTATAGTTATTCTTTGTTTAAAGCAAAAGACTCGATTCTTCCGATGCTTTTTTTCAGGCACACAGATTCCACAATATAACTTAATCAGCGTAAGGCGTGTGCACGCCACATTCGAAAGTTCAGAAATCATCGCCATAATGCGATTAAAACAGCCCAACAGTGGCATTTCATGAAAGCAAATTTGGACAAAAAAAGCTAATATTATTTGTAAAAATCCTATTGCAGAAAAATTCAAAGTTTATAATTATCAAGAGAGAGGGAGGGAGAGAGAGAGAGAGAGAGAGAGAGAGAGAGAGAGAGAGAGAGAGAAAAGAAGAGAGAGGGTAAAGGTTTATCAATCCTTTGTGGCCTGAGTCGAGTAAGCCACCACACATCTAATGAGTTCATTGGAAAGATCATTGCCTTGAGGTAGATATTAAAGAAAAGAAAGAAAGAAAACCTCCAGGTTTTGCTAGCAAGAATGGTAACTGTGGATTTATGAAACCTACACTATCGATGAACATTTTTAAAAGACCGTTGTTACAGGTAAAGTCATGTAAATAAAACCCCAGTTATGATTTGATAAAACTCAGAAAAGTCTGATGACTTGACGCACGCTGTTGAATAGACACATTAAAGTATAGAACATAAAAAACACGTGTTATTCCCGTTGGAATTTTTTATTTAAAGTAGCAGGTTAAAACTTAGGACTTAACTAAGTGAATAGTTGTAATTAAATGGGGCCTCCATCCGACAAACAAATGAATAGTTGTAATTAACTGGGGCCTCCATCCGACAAATAGTTGGAATTATTTGGGATCTCCATAAGACAAAGCAAATGTAAAGTTGGAATTATCTGGGGCCTCCATCCGACAAACAAGTGAATAGTTGTAATTAAATGGGGTCTCCATCCGACAAACAAGTGAATAGTTGGAATTATCTGGGGCCTCCATCCGACACAGCAAATGTAAAGTTGGAATTAACTAGGTTCTGCATCTTGCAAAAAACCTGAAAAGTTAATATGACCAAACTTCAACGGACACAAAAAGCTACTTATCCATTACTTCTGACTCTCCACAAAACTGACTGGGTACTATATTTATCTTGCGAGTGCAAGCACTACAAAATGCAACCTCATTTTTTCTTTCTTTTCGTTTTTGTTGGTAGGTTTTAGCCACACACCTCCACAACTGCCAACACGCCAAGTAATCAAAGTGAAATATTTTAGCCAAAAGTGTAAAGATTGAGTAAGAAACCGTTATTTCTGGCCTTAGGGTGGCAGCTCTTCAAAATATGTTAAGCGAAGCGATTAATAATAGAAACTTATAACACACCGTCAACACACAACTACTTGGAAGAGGGTGGGTGAGTGTATGAGATATGTACTTCTCTACATGAGGGTGGGTGTGGGTAAGTGTATAAAAGAATAATAGACCTCTAGTCTTCTCTAGTTGGAGGGTGAGGGTTGTGTGGGGGGGGGGGGGGGATTATTATCTTCTCTACTCGGAGAGTGGGTGCTTCCTACTTTGATGGTGAGTGTGGGTATGGGTCTAGTAGACCTATCGCCTGCTCACAGACGAAATGTCAGGCGGGAAACAACGGCGTCAAAGGTGGACTAAGCCCCAGCTGGAGGCCTGCCAGTCTGCCACAAGCGCGTCCTAAGCGCCTTACCACAGGCCGCTGATCCAGCGCGCCACATCCTCAAACGCGCTGTCTCCGACCGTTTCTAAAAAGAGGATCATGCAATGCATGGAGCGCATTATGAAAACTATCACAGCTGACGTAGGGAGAGATGAGAAAGGGGGGGGGGGTCTCTCACACAGCAGAAAAGTAAAATAAGGTGGTGACAGGTTCCAAGACAGAGCATGATAAAGAGACCACCGGTCACTGACGTAAGGGAGTCCCCACGATCTACAGAGATATAACGTACATGTAATAAGCGGAGGGGGTGGCTAACAATGTAACATGACTCTGTCTCAACCAGTCACTGACACTAACCTATCCAGTAGGAAACATTGGTCTGTTCAAACATTTACCCCTACCCCCGTCTCCCGGACCTTATGATCAGAAGGCGCGCGCTCTAGCCACTGAAGCAGCTGGCGCTTCCTGGTAGAACCACTGCGCGGAGCACATCCTGTGTCCAACCAACTGAGTCGCTATAACAGAGGCTTTGCGAAAACGACAGATTAGGGAATCTGACCGGCTTCCTATGGTAGTTCTGGCCTAGACTTACGAAGCCAATGGACAATCAGAAAACCCCACCAATCACATTATTGAAACTTTTTATGCAATGCGCAATCAGTTGTCCATATTGATAAGGAATGTATGCTAAGTTCTTAAATTTTTTATTTTTTATTTTATTTATTTATTTAATTTTTTTCCCTTTAATTAATGTGTACTACTTAGATACAACTATGTTTAAGTAAAACTTTTTGCTAATTGTGTTGCTGCATGTATATTTGTATAACTGTTTATATGTATTCATCTTGCAAAGCCTGTGCTTGACAAAATAATTTTTGATATGCATGTTGTTAATATATATATATTGATTGAATAAATAAATATTGATATTGATATTGAAAGCATGTACAGCCCGCTACATGTGAACAGAGATAAGAAAACTTACCAGCTAGGTCCAATAAAGCATGTACCGCCCGCTACAGGTAAACAGAGATAAGACAACTTACCAGCTAGGTCCAATAGAGCATGTACCGCCCGCTACAGGTGAACAGAGATAAGACAACTTATCAGCTAGGTCCAATAAAGCATGTACCGCCCGCTACATGTGAACAGAGATAAGTGAACAACTCGGCTATGTTCAATAAAGCATGTACCGCCCGCTACAGGTGAACAGAGATAAGTGAACAACTCAGCTATGTCCAATAAAGCATGTACCGCCCGCTACAGGTGAACAGAGATAAGACAACTTATCAGCTAGGTCCAATAAAGCATGTACCGCCCGCTACAGGTGAACAGAGATAAGACAACTTATCAGCTAGGTCCAATAAAGCATGTACCGCCCGCTACAGGTGAACAGAGATAAGACAACTATCGTAAACAGCTAGGTCCAATAAAGCATGTACAGCCCGCTACAGGAGAACAGAGATAAGACAACTATCGTAAATAGCTAAGTCCAATAAAGCATGTACCGCCCGCTACAGGTGAACAAGGATAAGACTTATCAGCTAGGTCCAACAAATAAATTATAAAATATTTTTAAAACTTTTGACTGTTAAAAAACTCATTAAAAATTGAATAGCATTAAAATACAAGAAAATTAAAAACGAATGAGGAAAAGTAAGCTATATTCAGGATCTTTGTCTGCAGGGGTTGCATTGTCCGCTATCTCGCGAATTCGGGTGTTCTATTTAAATTCATGGATCCTTTAATGATAACCATAGGAAGATATTGGGCTCGGCAGCAGCGACCGAGGGAAGGGAAACTCGAGATAAAGGTTCCAACTAGTACAGTATACCACAATTCCAAATTACGCAGAAGGAAAGCAATGAGGGTTACGAGAGGTGGGGCAGTCCTGCATTACTATTTAATTAATGGAAATATATTACCTGCCTTTCATGCTTAAAATACTTTTTTGGGTTGCTATGAAGATAAACAATACAGGTTAGACCCCATCTCTTGAAACGCTAGGTACAACTTACGTTCGAAGATCAATTTGCAGGGGTGACAAGGTGTAGAAATTTTATCTATGATAAAACAGCCACCAACTTGAACTTACGAACAAAGTACTAAGTTTAATAACTAGTGCATTATAAAATAATTGTAAAGTTTTGCACTTGAATTACATCACCATTATATATTATCGTTTATAATGATATTGAATATGGTACAACGACATGCTTTACAAACTAAAGTGAGAAATGAGAAATGTGAATGTAGGAAGTAGACCGCGAAACAATGAGATATTATTTTTCTCCATTCAGGTCAAACTAAATATAGAACTAAAAAGTAAACGCTATCGGAGAACGAGTCGCATTAAGTTGATCCAGTCTGGTAGATGGTACATCACATGGACGATCCCTATTATTTTTCAGTTAAGAAACGACGTTAAAATAGAGAACTTAGGTCTGAAGGGTGAGGGATTGAACTTTAAATTAAATAATCATTACTTTACCGGTTATTGGAAAGTAAGTTAAAATAAGAGTATCTTTAAATATCGGAGTTTGATAACCTACGTAAAGATTTGTGGCATTGTTTTAGGCCACATTTAGTCAATTTAACAAAGTGAAATGTTACAAAAAAGCTCAGTTGACTTAACAAAACCCTTAAGGTTAATACTTAATAGGCAGAAAACACGTTAAAACAAGGCACCTGCACAACCTAGAATCATTTACAATGATGAGAATGCCGGAAAGCAACACTAATGCTTCCACTTTGCCGAGCGATAGTAAGGGGGTCTAAAGGAAACATGGACAAACTTAGATAATGTAGACAGCAATAGTATATTATCGTTGAAAAAAACAACAACCCTACATTATTTGCCCGACCACTTATCTCAACGCATGTCACCACATAATCACCAATAAAAAAGATATACATGGATTTAATGACCTAGTGCTTAAGCCTTTGTAACTCCATGGGACCTATCAGCCCAGTACCATAGTACTGTGTCATATCTTCGGGAAACGACACTTCAGATAAGTTATCACCAAAACAACGGCGGTGTGACAGGCGAGGGTAAAATAACCTGTAAGGAATGGGGATCATGAGACAATATAATTATGGCTTTGGCTGACAAGCCTTTAACTCAAAACCTAACTGAAACATCACAGACACAATGTATTGTTTATTTGCCGTAATCTAGTAAAATAGCACCAGTGCTAACTTACACTTACACAAAACAGTTCTTGATGGTTTGATTCAACGTAAAGGATTAATACATCCATTACCCTTTTTTTTTTATAACCAAACCAATCCTTTCACGTAACAGAGTATGGTAGAATCACTGTGCCAAACAAAACTGGGCATAGAAATCATTATTATACCATTAGCTGCGATATATTTAAGTTTTCTATTAGACGCAGATGTCAAATTGATTGTGCAATTTTTAAACTATAAGGATCAAGAAATATCGAATTGCAAATTCCCTTTTGACGGAGCATTCAAATAGAAGTGCAGTCCTCATGACCAATAATTACAACAATGCCCACGTATTCTTTTTATAATTATAGAGACAACCATGCCACATTATTCTTTTATTTATTCATTCATTGTCAACGATTATTTTTGCTAAACACAACACTACAAAACATAATTGAATAAAATAATAGCGAAGAACACCTACTCAACTAGCACCATCATGTAGATACGCTTGGGCATTATTACAAACATTCAGTTCACTAAAAGAAGAACATACTGCGAAATCATGAATTTATAGGCGTCTATGTTGCAGAGACGAAAGTAATCTTGCTCTTGGGCTCGTACGTACACATTAATACAGAGGTTCACTAGAGCTTTCCAACTTATATATAATTATATATATATATATATTTTTAAATTAATGTGTACTTACGTACAGTGTGTGTGTGAGAGAGAGAGAGAGAGAGAGAGAAAGAGTGAGAGAGAGAGAGATAGATATATATATATATATATATATATATAAGAAAATTCATAGTGTCTGTGGGGTTGGGGTGGTGGCTCAAGTGGTAGAGCGTTGATCTACTATACGGTTTGATACCGCGATCAGGTAAATTTATCTGGCAAATTTCGTCCCCAATTAGTTGAGTCGGGGTCAGAATAATATGACTGGTTGAGACAGGATTTCTGGTATAGCGACACTGCCTCTGTATGGAACCATATAAAATTGATGTGAGCCTTTGGGACGTCCTGTCTCTGTTTAGAGTAAACTCAAAGAGAGCTTCACGTTATAAAACCAGACCAGCTGCTGAAAATCGTTTCGCCCACACTTACCCATGGACGTTGAAGGAGTACTTGTCGGAACGGATGCTTGGTTCCATTGCGTCTCTTGCAAAATAAATGCTGGTCCAAATGTATTTATTTCATGTGCTGCACTTAAATCCTTTCAGGCGATAGGCCCTTGGTGTGTTTTACGATATTCCTGAATCAAGCATAGAAGTTGTAAAACTGCAGCGTTCAGCTGTAGTTGTATCTTGTCTCACCGAATGCTCCCCATTGTTCAGAATTCATTGACTATCATATTTATTATCGACAGGGCATAAAATATTGTCTACTTTTACACGGTTGGTTGAACAAGACTAATTAAATATAACTATGTCCACAGCGCTGTACAAGTAATTCCGTGAAACACTCGCGAGGTCTAGGCGACCAAAGAGGCGCAGAGATTCATAGTTTTCATTCCAGTCAGCGCAGTAGTCCTAGCCTTGCCAGACACCTAGGTGCATAGTGTTATCTTAATAATTATTATGTGCTTTGTCAGTAAAGCTCCTTCAGTTTCTTAAATAGTTATTTCACTTTTTCATGATGAGAAGAAAAAGTGAGTTAAAAAGAAAGTCAACTGCAAACTAAAGAAATCCTCTTCTGAATAGGCATACACGGTATCCGAAGATTTTCCACCTTACAGCCTCTTCAAAATTACAAATAACACATCGTTGATTTTTTATCGCAATCTAATAAAAGGAATCAAGCCAATAAGAATAAAGATACGATGATTGACAACTAAAACACCAACATTATCACCAAATACAACAAAAAACAACAACAATTATTTTCATTATCATTATTATTATTATTATTATTATTATTATTATTATTATTATTATTATTATTATTATTATTATTATTACTATTATGTATATTTCAGCTGTTTTGTAAGATGGGTGTTAAGAGTGGTCGCGACTCGCGGTTGTTTTACAATAAGACATCGACCTAGAGTGACAGTCTAAAACTAATAAAAGACATGACTCTCTGGTCTAGTGTAAGACATGGCACGACTCCCAGTTTTCACCTGAAGTCAACAGGGTCTAGCCATGACTTGGTTTATTTGGGCGAACTTGTGATTTACGTTAGGCAGGCAGCTGACTTGGCAGCAAACCCTCTTCACAGTCCCCCTACACAATAATTATATCGACCCCGGCAGCGGCAGGGCTCTCAAGGCTGGACTTGTTGATTTATTAGCGACTCTCAAACATGGCATACCTGTACCGTTACTCTGAACTCTTGACCAGTGACCAAAACAGAGAGAGACAACGAGAGAAAGAGAGACAGAGAAAGGGAGAGAGAAGAGGAGGGAAATTGAGAAGACAGATAGAAGACAGATAATAGATAGATAGTAGAGAGATAGATAGATAGATAGATAGATAGATAGATAGATAGATAGATAGATAGATAGATAGATAGATAGATAGATAGATAGATAGATAGATAGATAGACAGATAAATTTATAGAATAGAAAGATGGAGAAAGAGAAAGAGAGGGAGAGAGGGATAGAATAGGCATAGAAAGAGAGAGAAAATGCGGATAGAAAAGAGAGAGGCAGAGAAAAAAAGAGTAGAAGGGAGAAAGATAGGAGGTGAGGCAGAGAGACAAAGAGGGATAAAAAGAGGGAGAGGGAGAGGGGATTTCGAAAACACCATCGTAGTTGCCTATACCCCACTGCTTACATAACATAGTTTATTAACCTTTTTGTAAACCATGTTTCTTGGCTACCTGACAACGAAAACAATAAAAACAACAATAAGAAGAAAAATAACGACAAAAAGGACAAAAAATATAGGCTAGGATTCACAAATAAACTTATTGACACACCCATCCAACAACAAGGCGGTAGCACCAAAATCCCTACATCTTTGTCTAAAAGGGCAAACAAAAACAAACATAGAGAAAGAGAGAGTTAGAGATGAATGTTGAAGTTGGTGAAACAAAAAGCAAGCTAAGGTCAGAGCGCGAAACGAAATCGACACGGTACAATGGTCGTAAACTTCTAAAGAGAGATACATAAATCTTTGTCTAAAAGGGCAAACAAAAACATAAAAAAATACCGAGAACGTTGAAGGTGGTGAAACAAAAAGCAAGCTAAGGTCAGAGCGCGAAACGAAATCGACACAGAACAATGGTCGTAAACTTCTAAAGAGCCATACAGTTACAAGTCACACTGAAAAAAAAAAACCCAGTGCGAAGTGGTTACTTGTAAGCTAATACGTTAATCGATAACTACACAGTTCTGTGTACAAGCTTATTTGAGGTGATCCATAACACTTCTCGACATCCTTCTAATTAAGGTGGGCCAGTCCTCTACAAACGATCATCTGTATCCACAGCACTATTTTCATTAAAAAATATAAACCAGTGAAGCCTGATAATAAAGTCACACAAAATCCATTACGTGGTATGCTATAAACAGATTCAGTTAAGTTTTTTTTTTTTATTGAGTGGTTGATTACTTTGAATGAGAAAAGCGACGCAGCCTGATTATAACATCATTTAAAGCAATTTCCGTGATGTACTGCGAGCTAATTCACTCGTTAAACGTTACCATTTTCTTTGATCACAAAACACGGCACTGAAAAAAAGGAAAATTTTCCTTATGGTTCCAAAGACAAAATACTCTTCGGAAAAAAATCACTTTTTCCGGTGTTATTTACCACCACATCACGACCGATCCGAAAAATGTATTCCAAATAATGATGAAAGGCACATATATATATATATTTTAGTGGAGTTAAAACTCTCTCCGAATAATAATATTACATCCACTGAAATACTATTCTAGACAAAACAGACGTTGCATACGGATCTGTTGTCAGCTTGGTCTACACTTTTGATCTAGATTGTAGACCCTGAGTGTGTGCCAGCCGCGCCAGCAGGAAGGGTAAATAAACCCTGAAGTGAGATCAAGAGCAGATCGAGACAAGAGAGCGTGGCGGAACCCAGTCAATCCACGCCAAGTGTTCGATATTGTTGTAGGCCTGCCGGTCCAGTATGACTAAGCGCCGCTCTACTGGCGCATGAGACAACAGGTAACTTGCGTCAATGCCACTGCTGTTACAGGTACCAACGAACTCTCATCCACCAGAAGAACCGGACTGCGGGCATTCCAACGGGCTTTCATGTCGACGTTCTCAATGGTTTCTCTCTCTACATTATATCCCAATGCATGTGGCCCATAAACTTGCTGTCAACGTTCCATGATTTTCCTCTTACCCCATCATGATTACATAAGTCACCTTATTAGGTCTAGTACAGTTATGTAGCTCTTTCTATCTACCGCAAACATTTGGATTGAAGATAATGTTTCATACCCATATAGATCTACCCAAACAATACAGTAGCGCTCTTTCTATCTACCACAAACATTTGCATTGAAGATAATGTTAAAGAACACCCTCCTGATCAATGGGCCATGACCACGAAAATCAGATATATCAATAATTATGAAAGCTTAAATGTGACGCATAACCAAGAGACGATTTTCATCTTTAATTTAAAAAAAAGCATACATCTGTCACGCTACAGTTCAAGTCCTTTGTTTTGGAGATCATGTTATAATGGCAGTGTCTTCAGGAAATGTACATTCATGAGCTAGATGCCAGAAATTTAGCCCAGATAATAGTACATTTTTCGAAATTTCAAGACTAAAAAGCAATAGCTGACAATTATTTTCCATTATGTAGAACTAGCGAGTTAAATAACTCACAGATTCGACTATCAATTATGCTGTCCATACTATTTGCCTCTTATACTAGACCCTCTTGCGTTATGTTTTTATTTTTTTATTTTTTTTTTTATTCAGCTAGCGGTCATTTTTCTTTTTACTTTCCATTTTTAAGATAATATGCTTTTCTTTTTCTCGCATTCATGTTTCAACCAAATAATAAAAGATACGCCCATCTGCTACCATTAACCGGACGAAAACGAAACACCAAAACAACAACAGTAACAACCTACAAAAATAACAATTAAAAAAAAACGAACAACAAAAGGGGTCTTTTTATTATTACAAAGTTACATTTAGACCTGCGACGAGAGTAAATCCCTGCTTTGAATGAGAAATCCTTCTTAAGGGTTTTATCATTCCTTTCATTCCCAATCTGCCACACATTCTTTTTTTTTTTTTCCCTTCTTTTTAATCTGTTGAAGGCCTAGCAATTTGTCATGTTTTTGTTTCTATATTCATAATTTTGAAATTTCGGATAAAATCTAATTATTACGGCTTTCTTTCTCGCAATTACTCTAAATGATCTTATAGTTTCGCATGACGTCGACAAATCAATAATTATTTCTCTAACAAGCTAAAATTACACACATACACACACGCTGGGGACACACACCTCGCCAGGCACCAGGCGTGCACCAGCAGAGCAAGCCTAACGGCACCGTCCGTTCAGGTGGTTTGTCGCGACAGTGTTAGATCTAGATCTAACACACATACACTCACACATCCGTGATACACTGTACTAGATCTAGATCTAAGACATACACACAAACTCACACATACGTGATAAACTGTACTAGATCTAGATATAACACATACACACACAACACACATCAGTGATACACTGTACTTAATCTAATACACACACACACTCTCACACTCACACATCCGCGATACACTGTACTTAATCTAGATCAACAGGATAAAATCGAACGGGCTCCAACCTGATGTTTTCACCACACACACATACATGTCCCCATTCTTTGATTTTTTCCTCTCGCTCTCCCTCTCCTCCTCTCTCTTTCGCCCCCCCCCCCTCCCCCTAAAATATCTCTCTCTCTCTCTCTCTCTCTCTCTCTCTCTCTCTCTCTCTCTCTCTCTCTCTCTCTCTCTCTCTCTCCCTCTCTCTCTCTCTCTCTCTCAATCTCTCCGGGAGAGGTATTAACGACTGCAAACGGTTGGCACGGAATTCGACCCGGCTTTTCCAAACTGATCACCAATCATGCTAGACCAGAAAAAGAACGATTATGTGGATCTTGTTCAAGAAATGGGGAGAGGTGCAATCTTTAAGAGTCTAGCAAGTACAAGTATACCAGGAATTATCTACGCATGGACGGGCGACTTAAAAAAAAATAACCCATAAAAATTAATGTTTCTAGGACGAGAGACGCATAAACCAAAATTAGAGGAAAATGCTAACAAGATTCGAACCTCCACCTAAATTTTTGAAAGACAAATTAGCCTTATTTTTGTTCTGGCATATACAGGGAACAGAAATGTTTTTCTTTTAAGCCCACTTAAAGTAAAACAAAAGTTGTCAATTGAACAAAGAAAAACTAGAAACAAATATTCACATTAAGATCCTTGGTCTAACACAAAAATGTTTTATAATTTCCTTAATTCTTCTAGTAACGGGAGAAAAGAATGGCTGTCTGGAAATAGCTCTATTCAACGTATAAGGCGGCAGTGTAAATATTAGACTAGAGGGTGATAGAGATGGAGCAGGACGAGGCATGGAACATCGAGGTAGAGAGAAAGAAGAACGTTAGTTTAGTGTAGAGTAATATAGAGAGGGAAAAGAAGAAACAAAAATATATAGGCAGTGCTTCATGAGCAGAGCAGTTAAGCGATGATATGGAGGTTGTTAACCGTTCTTTTTTCGTCCTAACGCTTAATCATCATCATCTTCATCATCATCATCATCATCATCATCTTCATCATCATCATCATCATCATCATCATCATCATCATCATCATCATCATCATCATCATCATCATCATCATCATCATCATCATCATCATCATCATCATCATCATCATCATCATCATCATCATCATCATCATCATCATCGTCATCATCATCAGCTCTCTCTCTGTCTCTCTCTCTCCATCCTATCTATTTATCAATCTATCTCAGCCTTAAAAAAAAGATGGGGGGAAAGAAGAAGAAGAAGAAGAAGAAGAAGAAGAAGAAGAAGAAGAAGAAGAAGAAGAAGAAGAAGAAGAAGAAGAAGAAGAAGAAGAAGAAGAAGAAGAAGAAGAAGAAGAAGAAGAAGAAGAAGAAGAAGGAGAAGAAAAAGAGGCTACCAGATAGAATTTGATTGGTTTTATTGCGAGAGGCAGAGAAATGAAAATAATCGAAACCCTTTCTCTATTTCTCTGTACTCCTCCTAGGTTCTTATTCGAAGTCCGTTACGGCGAATATACCTGCAACCTCTTGACCATGATTCCTTCCGAAGTGTGCCTTGCTGAACCCCCGGACATAAGCAATGCTGTATTATGGTCCGGGCGACCTGTGCACAGCCAGGTCCGGGTTGAGCAATGGTGGCGAATCTAAGCGTACATAACTGGGACCTCTCAGTGACGGGTCGATGAAGGGCCTTACCATGAACCAAGGGCACAAGATAGGGAATATAATACACTATATTATATAAATTGACCTCTTGCCCAAGCTGGTGCATTTTCACCCTGTCATGCTTTTATTGTTCGGTATCCGTTTGGAAACAAGAGGAAAGGCTGTCAGAATGCAAACAATGCAAACATTCACCCTGCTAATCTACGGTCCCATGGTGAAACTGGGCAGGTTAAGTTTAAGTTACCCACCCACGGAGCTGTAATTTCTTTATACGTTTATGGTGTCAACGTAGATCGAGTTGCGTTATTGCTAAATGTCGCATATATTCTCAAAGAGGCTCCATACGATGACGTGTCTCACGACTAACGTCTGACAATTTTACGTGCAGCTTTACAAAGAGGCAGTGCGGGGATACCAGAAATCCGACAAAAATCTGCCCGATCGTGGGATTGAACCGGGTCTCCAGAATTGACGGCCAAAGCGTTCGCACTTGCGCCAGAGCTAGACTTCTTCAGAATCGTGATGCTAATCTATGACTGTGTGTAAGTACTGAGACATGATGGCGCGGAGGCTGTGATTAAGTTGAAGGCACGGGACGGACTGCAAACTGATGCTTGGGAGGTAATAGTGTTAGTAAATCACAATAGATTAACGTGTAGCACACAATTTATGACCACCCGCCGTCACCTCATGGGAAACATAGGTCTACTCACACAAAGTTGGATGGTCAGGACATTATAGTGATAGTGTAAAAAGTGCACCCAAAAAAACGCCTGAGGAAGAGTTATTGATAATTAAGTACTTTGAATAATTTTGAGCTAATAATCAACATCAACAACAACAACAACAACAACAACAACAACAACAACAACAACAACAATATCAATATACTAAGGATCACATCAGCATGATAGTCTATGGTGCGGTACCATTAAGTCTACACGTTCTCTGCAAATCGCAGCCGGGCCCTAAGTTGGGTTCAAATAACAGATGACCGTTAAACCAAGCAGGTGATTGGCCTCAACTGCCTCATCTGCATAGGGGTTCAGCTTTCGAGGGGCTGAATCTGCACTGGGCAATTTCACATTAAATTTTTTCTGTGTGTAGTGTAAGTTATAGCCTAAATAATTAGACGGTGTGGCGCGTATTTGGCATGTCGACATTCTACTCTCTATTTTTGTTTTGTTTTTTGTTTGCTATATTTTTGCTGTATTCAAGTTTTCAACACAAAAGTTTTGGTATATAAAATCTACTATCTTACAGGTATGAAGGGTTTAAAGGAGCACTAGGTGAAACCACCTTTGGGATGCGCCGTAAATATAAACCATAAACTTAACTAGTAAATCCGCACAATGCATTCCTTTAATTAAATTAGAATGGCTGACCTCTAGCAAATTTGAATCATGTATAATTAATAAGTCTTTAAAATAGGACACAATGGAAAAAGTGGGGATTTTTTTTCGTGTGACCTTGCCGTTTTTCTCGGTGAGCTCTCCTTACGTGTTCTGTGTTATATGATACCGTAAAGTCATTGTCATGTGTGTGTTGTACATTGTGCTAACGTCCAAGAAAAAGATGAAAACAATCGATACGAGCAATTTAATTATATTACAAAACAGCGAGACCACTGCAAGTGTCCCCTCCTTAACCTTTCCCCTCCACTGACCACCGAAATGACCCCAAGGTTTACACTTGATTGGACAAAGGTACCAGAAAAAGCACCGCTAGTGTTGAACCAGTAGCCCCGGTCAGGGCTGTAAGGCTGGCTTCTATCGGTACGTCTCATTACTAAGACATGAAAGCACCAAGTCTTTACTGGATCTCGATCGATCAGCCTGGCCGGGCTAGGCTGCTGTGGGGATTAGATAGAGATAGATAGATAGAGAGATATAGACAGATAGATAGACAGAGAGGGAGAGAATCGAAATTCGTCCTATCGTGGTATCGACCTAGGTTCCTGCTGAATAGAAGCCCAAAGCTCTAACATTTATGTCAAATCTCCAGTCAAGGGAAACAGGTGGCGTTTCGGAGACTGGACAAAACGATAGCCAATTTATTCATAGTGGAAAACCAACCAGGCATACTTAGAAACATTTCCTATTGGCTTTTAGGGGAAAAACCCTGTCTGGTCTTGTAGATATTTATAGATTTAACTATTCATTGATAAAATTAAGAAAAAAAGATTCTTAGTGTAATGATTCTGCTATCGTAACTAATCACCGAGATCGCAACGCCCAGTGTTCAAGATTTACAAGAAAATATGCTCTGTGGACAAAAAAGATGCATTGGTCTACGCCTGTAATTACTTTAACAGAGTTGTAAGCAAAAATACGAAAGCTAACTAGAATTCTAATTGTTTCATTTAAGTCCTTAATACACAATGTCGGGGAAGTAACGATGGGGTTGAAACAAACATGAACTTAACAAAAACAAGTGCCATTAGTATATTGTGTGCTGCCAAAAGAGCATTATGGATAGGAAGATAATGGAGCTTGGTTAGGCCAGCTAAGGCAAGCAGCAGTTTTTACTGAACTGCCCGAATGCTGAGGAGAATGCTTGAATTCCGAAAAGATCTTTAGCGAATTGTTCACCATTCTACCCAAGGGCAATAAAGAATTCAAGTTTTATTGTACATACATAAAACCCCAAGTGTGTGTGTGTGTGTGTGTGAGAGAGAGAGAGAGAGAGAGAGAGAGAGAGAGAGAGAGAGAGAGAGAGAGAGAGAGAGAGAGAGAGAGAGAGAGAGAGAGAGAGAGAGAGAGAGAGAGAGAGAGAGAGAGAGAGAGAGAGAGAGAAAGAAGCAAGATTTAAAAAAATGGAATATAATCTGAATATGAAGGGAAAAAAACAACAACGAACAAATTGTCACATAAAATTGTTGGTTTGTTCTCAATACTATAATTATGAAGTTATAAAATTGACCAAGATCGATTATCTCAGCGGCGTCTATGAAAGAAAAAAGAACAGGTTTGTCTTTAAACCAAACAACTGGGAAGGGAGGAGGAAGAAAGCTGCGGGCTACCAACCACTTAGATTAAAGGCGGTGGTTCTATCGCAAGAAACTCAAGGACGTCCAAATGCCTTTGATCTAAAGGGATGAACAAAATGATGGTGTCTTCACTAGGGCTTATCAAAACTGTACAATTGTCTGTCTGTGGGGTGAGCCGGTCTCTGGCGCTCTTGCTTGACAATACTGGGTTTTAACAAAGGCCTTTGATCTAGCCATCAATTGTTTGTCATTATAATGTCTGAGAGATGATACCACAAATTGAAGCTCGCTCAGAAATAACAAAGGTACACTATTTCATGTAAAAGAAAAAGATTGCCTTATGTCTTTCACCGTCCCTTTTGTTGTTTGTCACTTTCCATGTCCTCCTCTCCCACTTCTCGTAATCTCTGTCGTTGTTGTCGTCGCCCTTCTCCATCTCCTCATCCTCGTTCTTGTTCTTCTTCTTTCCTTCTACTTCTCCCCCTCCGCGTCGTCATCTTTCTCCTACTCTTGCGTTTCCTTGTTATCGCTTTCCTGTCCCAATGCTGTCGCAGCTCTTTTTTCTCCCACCCCCTTTTTCGGATGATATTTTCCTCCAACTTTAATTCCTTATTATCCAAAACACACACGGTTATCAAATAAATCTACGGAATTTTGAGAAGATAAAGTCTTAATTTCACTTTTTGGAAGTGGTTACCACAAAGTTATTGAAGAGCAATGAGAGAACTCAGGTAGTATCGATTGTTTATCCTCACCAACTGTCTTGTTATTCATCTACTCCCCCTCCCCAACCCACCTCCAACACACCATATTATGGTTTCACAGGTAGAGATAATCACACAGAAGATTCCACAGGAACTATCTCTGAGGCTATCCCGAGCAGAATTCATTACCTTAGAGTTACACTTTATCTGTATATATTACATTATAACACAGGCATGCAACGGCTATAATCATTCTAAGATGTGTTTTTTAGTCGTCGTCGCACCAAGGAATTCATTTGAATTTACTGAGTAAGAGAAGAATAAAATGCCCTCAGGGTAGCCTTTAGTGAATGGTTAAAAGGATAACTAACAGGAGGGATTCGTTGTATGCTTTGTCTATTTCTTGTCCTCACAGAAAGACCGCGCTCACAATTACTATTAGTAAGTTTGTTTTTACGGCACGTCAGCGCAGTAACGCATATGTTATGTCCAAGATGTCCTAAGACATGCCATACTAGTAGCAACGGTAACTCCTTTATCTCTCTGGGTGGTAAAGCATAAAAACTGTGCATAAAAAGGTTGGTTAAAAGGTATACACAGAGGTTTAAAAGATCCAAGTGTAGGATAATCATAATTAAATGTTATATATACAGATCAATGTCCTTTATAAATCTCAGTATTCGCTGAAGATTTCTTTCGCGGTAAAAAGAAAACAAAACAGACAGTCAACCAGAATGGGACTTAAGGATAGTTAAAAGTTGCAGGTACGACACTGTGGAGGCTCTTCACCTTCAAACGTTTCAAAAATATACCCAGCTAAAAGAAACGAAACTGTATTAAAAAAAAATACAAACAAACCAAAAATATTCATTTCTAAGTGTATCCCCAATACAATAATTATTCTTCATAAAAGCTCCTGGAATCGTAAAAAAAAATCCAACCCTGTTAATTTATTTGTAGAGGACAAGATGTGAGTAAGGCCTGCTCCTCTTGCTGAAATCACTGCGAAATCTGATCACATTGAAGATTGTCGGGCTTGAAAACTAAAACCGCAGCAAGATCGCAGCTTGGCAAACAATGTCCATTTCCAACAGGGATTGACGTTGGGTCTTCTTATTTTACAGTCGTCACTGTTTCTATCTAGAACGGACCAGAGCTGTTAATGGATTCAAAGTCGTAACGGAAAAAAATAAGAAAAGAAAAGCAAAAAACAAACAACAAAACAAAATAAAACCCGGCGAGATCACGGCGCGCTTTCCGGCGGCAGTCACGGGATCGAATAATTCGCGTAACCATGGATACTATGGTAAACAAAAAAGACTCACTAAATGGATCGATAACAACAGAAAAAGCGGTAAATGATTCACAGTGTTAGGTTTCCGCGGCATGGTTTGCTTTGTCTTCTATTCGACTCTACATTTCATTGCTAATTTTGCGTTTTCCATAATCAATCTAACTCTGTATAATTTTTATTACTTCGTAGTTTTGATACACAGAAGGAGGCTTTGTGCTTTTCGTTTTATCTACTTTAACGTCGAAACAGGGATCAAACATCGACCATATTGATATATCTATATAATTATATTTTTTCTCTGCCGAGAAGTTAATAACCTCGAATACTTATTCGTAAAAGAGAGAAGCTCAATTTCTCCTAGCTGTAAGACACCTAGCTTTCCTAGAAATGTTTTATACGATGACGGGTCTCAAAACTAACGTCTGACAATTGTGTGTGCTGCCACACACGAGATCCGTCGGCCCCGTAACCCCGAATCAAAAAGAGTTTAGAAGTAAAGGAGCAGAACTTCAGGGGCACCAATGAGCTGCTGCTGCTGCTTCTTCCTCTTCTTCTTCCTCTTCTTCTTCTTTCTCTTCCTCCTCCTCCTACTCCTCCTCTTCTTCTTCTTCTTCTTCTTCTTCTTCTTCTTCTTCTTCTTCTTCTTCTTCTTCTTCTTCTTCTTCTTCTTCTTCTTCTTCTTCTTCTTCTTCTTCTTCTTCTTCTTCTTCTTCTTCTTCTTCTTCTTCTTCTTCTTCTTCTCCTTCTTCTTCTTCTTCTTCTTTGATTTTGAAATAGCTTTGAAACTTGAAAGTAAAGTGAAATACATAACAATTTTTACCACTGGGGCATCCATAATTCGCGTCTCTTAAGGCTAACAGACTGCATTATGAAAACACAGGATGGCATTTAGGAGATGAGATGTTCTGAAGAACAAACAAATTATCTAACTTTCCTGTGCTTTGTATTAATAAGGCTTGGAAATGGAAAAACGCAAAACATTAATTTAACTATAATGGTGCTTCCATTTAAAACGATTATAATTATTCTTACTTTTGGAAATTTGTTTAAATTTTATTATATTTTTATTTTTTTAGTAGGATTTCCGATTTTTTCTGGATTTCGGGAGTGACAAGGTTCGAACCCATGATCGGGCACATTGAATTATCCTGGTATCTGCACATGTCTCGTGTGTGGCAGCGCGTCAGAATCCCTGGGAACCAAGCGGACAGAATCCCTTAGTTCCACAACAGAATGGCTCATTTTTTCCCATTAGTTTCTATTTCACATGGATTCGTGGGAAAAGGGCTTTTTGTTTTGTTACGCAGGTGTGGGGAAAAGGGGGGGGGGGGGGGGGGGGTTTGAAGGTAACACTTATCACACAGGAGAGGCACTACATCACTGTTTAAAAGAAGAAATAATGTATCCATTGCCATTCTAGGGACGTGTCTTTTTACGTTATAGTATATGTCAATAATCATTCATTGGAAAAATTGCTTGCTCACAGGGCATTATGATGATGATGATGATGATGATGATGATGATGATGATGATGATGATGATGATGATGATGATGATGATGATGATGATGAGAAGGAGGAGGAGGAGGAGGAGAAAATTGCTTGCTCACAGGGCATTAAGTTTATCTCGCGACCCGATAGCGATAAGAGAGTTCCTAGAACACATCAGGTCATTCACAATATTGATTTCCTTACAATAAAGATAGGAACTGTCATAAAGTTACTGGCCTGATCAGGTTATTTCTTTATGAATAAACTTTTTATCTAGTGCTATGGCAAGATTTTACTGCCAGAAAAAAAACTCAAAGACTCGTTGTTTCACTTAAAAAGTTTAAGTGATTTCTTTCTAAATATCTATTGAACAGACGACCATTTGAGTAAGAGAGATATAAATAGAAAACAAAACAAAACATCTTGTACGTATCTGCCTATACACTAGACTTCGATCTTCAACGTTCACTATTCTGGCAGTTTAACAATTATCAAAATTGCGATTCATGCGACAGATTTTGAATGTCTCGATGTCAATGATCATAAAAACAATAACAACAACAACAACAACAACAACAACAACAACAACAACAACAACAACAACAACAACAACGAAAAACAACAACAATATGAATAATAATAATAAAAACAACAACAACAACAACAATAATAATAGATGATGATGATGATCGGCACGATCGAATCCGAAGAATAGTTGACATACAGCATAAAGAGCACAGATTTATCGAGTCTGATTGAGTGACTGTTACAGCTTTTGTCTGAGCCGATATGATGGCTCCCACAGCGCTAAAGCCTAATCTTCGTTACACAGTCAGGAGTCAGGTCAGAGGTGGGAAGGACAAAATGACCGAGTACGTTGATAACAATAAATGCAGTGACAACAACAACAACAGCATCTATAACAACTACTACAACAACAGCGGCAACAACAAAAACAGCAACAGCAGCGCCAACAACAGCGCCACCACCACCACCACCAACAACAGCAGCAGTCACAACAACGACAGCAGCGACACCACCACCAACAACAACAACGACAGCAGCGACATCACCACCAACAGCAGCGACAACAACAGCAACAACAGCAACCACAACAACAACTACAACAACAACAACAGCAGCAGCAGCAGAAGCGACAAAGCAGAAAAAATGTCGAGTCAGGAACTTATATAGACAACTTGAACTGAGCTGAGCTCTGACACGTCAACTCCAGGCCGGATCATAGCCAGGGAAACGGCGAGTCCCAATTAGAAAGTACAGGCTTTGCAACCCACACCAGCATACCGGCTGCTGTAATGGCATGGGCGTTTGTGATCGCTCTCCGGCTTTGTAAGTTTAGGATCAAGCTATGGTCAGACGCCGGCGCAGATTCCCTTACCTACTCTATTCGGCCCACTATCGCAGTGCCTCTGTTGTCACACTAGGGATCAAGCTAGAGAAGAAGGGATCAGGAACAGAACGGGTAGCCAATGGCGCTTTATCGCATCCCCGAGCGGCCAGATGATCAGGCCTTATCAATGAATCGATGACCGAGCCCCCCGAGCTGGCCCGAGCCTGCCGATACAATGCTGTACAGTGATGCTTGGGGTCAGGGCGCGGGGAGGCCAAAGGGATCCTGCCCATCAGGTCTAGTCGTTCTAGCGCAGAACAAACTACATGTCCATTGTTGTTTGAGGTCTCTTTTAACTTGGAGAGTAAAAAAAGAATAAAGATGATGTCCGCTGTTCACTTCATAAGACAAAAAATAATAAAAAATAAAAGAGCTAGAGCGGTTGGTTTTTTCTTGCTTTGTTGTTGTTGTTGTTGTTGTTGTTGTTGTTGTTTTTAATGTTATTCTTTTTTGCGAAGGCCTTAGCGCGAAGGGCGTTGAACCTTACGTGAGAACGAGCAAGCAGTAAAATTGCACATTATTCCGGTAACTAATAAGGGTAATAAACTTATGAAATAACCATAAATAAGTGAATAGATCGAATGTCTTTAGAGAAACATACATGTATCGATGCGCTGAATTAGGAGAACAAGATCCTATAGACATAGACCGTGGACTCTGAGCATTATTTTACGTGGCAAAGCGGAAGGTTTACTGGAAAACTGCGACATTCTGAACTGCGGGAAAATGCATAGTTTAAGATTTAAAAAAAACAACGTGCCCTAAAAGTCTTGATTGGCGTTCCGTAGCGGGAAAAAACTTCTTAACTCAAAAGACAGAATATATTTGTATTTGAATAAATTAATGCCAGTGGCAGTGGGTTTACTCGAAATATGTTTAATTACGATATGAGTCTTTGTGAGCTAAGCAGAGTGTACAAAAAGGTAAACAAAAAGGTAAAAAAAAAAGGCGATTTGTGTTACATTCCTCACATTTGCACATTGCCCGGCCTTTTTTTTACAAGCAAAATCCCCTGGTATAAAAGCAAGCAACCACGCGTAGAAATTTCCGCTAAGAGAGCAATATCAGAGAGCAGAGGGTGTGGCAACCGAGCCGTAATAATTAATGTACGATGTAACATTCACTGTTCAATACACCCATTGCGAACGTTCTTCAGATCCATTCAAAGCTGAAATCGCGCGTGGACATAAACTCGCTCATCGATCGCGACAAGTTTGCTTTGGTTTGGTGCTTTCACAACGTCCAGCTACGCTATATCGAGGACACGTCCCAAGAGTAACGTCTGGCAATGTCACATACTTCCACATAGATATAGGGAGATAAAATGACCAGTCACATTCTGCTGACAAAAATTCATACAGGCTCCAACCGTGTTTATCTCGGTAACAAAGGAGAAAAAGGCACGGTAGTCTAAGATTAAATTTACTCTATGTTTCTCAGAGAATCCTCTACGGAGAAGGAATCACCAGCTGGAATTAAAAATTAAGCACTTTGAGTAAATTAGAAAGGCAATACATAAACTATGTTTCTTTGAGTAGCAACGCATCTATAAGTTGACGATTTTTATCCCACACAGGACAATTCCTCTGTTCTTATCTCTAGTTGTTTGCCTTGATTGGATTATGAGGCAAACAACTAGAGATAAGAACAGAGGAATAAGATGGAACCTTTTTACGAACCTAGAGGACTTGGATTTTGCTGATGACCTTGCCCTTCTCTCCCATACCCACACCCACATAAAAAAAACCAACGAATTAAACACAAATGCAAGTTGGCTTGAAAATTAGCAAGAAAAAATCAGAAGTGATGGTTTTAAATATTCCAAATCCTAGACCAGTCAGAGTGGACGAAACTCTCCTACCACTTACTGATCATTTTAAATATTTGGGTAGTAATGTTACAGCGGACGGAGGAGCTAATAAAGATATTAAAGAAAGATTAGGAAAAGCCAGAAATGCCTTCAGAATGTTAAATCCAGTTTGGAAATCACAGCAGTACAAGCTGAACACAAAATTAAAATTATATAGAAGCTGTGTTCTTTCCACCTTGCTCTATGGATCAGAATGCTGGCGCATGATAGGAAGCGACCTTTGCAGGTTATCTTCCTTCCACACCAAAAGTCTTAGGAGGCAGAGGCAGCAGCCATGGGACAGTCATGGGGCACCTTGAGGATGCTGGCTCAAGACCGTGAGCGATGGAAGGAGTTTGTTGCTGCCCTAATTGCCAACGGCAAAAAGGGCAGTAAGTAAGTAAGTAAGCAGGACATAATATCTAGTTTGGCCAACATTTCACTTTCAGCCTATCATTACACTGTTGAAAACTAGCTAATATTTTAAGCTCTAAACTTTTTTTCATAGAACACAAGAAGCCCCATCTTCACCATTATTGTCGTTCCTATTATCTTCCTTTACATTTCACGCATTATCGATTTGAAAAACCATCGAAACTCGAGGGGGATCAATACAGAAACCAGATTGCAGTTGAATGCCCATATCAAACCCGACACTTGAAATAAAAAAAAAAGAATAGACAATGACATCAACAAACACCAACGGTTAGCCAGTCTTTGATTGTCTACATTTTCACTGAGGCTATTTACACTGTAGAACCAAGCCGAGGATTAATCCAACTTTTGTCCGCACCTGATGCTAACTTCTGAAAGAGGAGACTTCTAACGCATACGTTGTCGCGGGCTAAGACTAGTTACTTTTAGACGTGATTTGTGCGTTTCAGGTTTCTTAGTTTCTACACTCGACTTACTATTATCATGGCCCTACACACATGTTTTTGTGAAGCGTCTTCCATTCAACCAAATCATTGCGGCTATGAAATCCTCATATCATATCTGGCGAGATTGAGAGCTTGAAAAACTCATTGAAGATCATGGCGGTGAATTTAAAAAAATGAATAGTTAAAAAGAATATAGACACAAATTTTCATGGACAATTTCATATACGCATAGAAGCAAAGGGAGACAAGCGTTGATCCTTTACGACGTGGAGAACTATGTTTCATGGATTGTTGTCTCCCTTCAGAAAGGCACATTGTGTCTGCATACCAATATTCAAACAAGATTTGGTGGGGAGAGATCCACTACAACCTTGTTTGATGAGGGCACTGTTCGGAATCCTTATTGAAAGGGAAATACGTTAAAACTCTCCATTACGTTATGAAATTTAACATTGATCTGTCTATACAAGTTCTTTAGAATACCCTCTAACTGACCAGTCTTATTACATGTGCTACCATTATACAACTCACTGTCGCCGTATAGGTTCCTACTTGGGAAGCGAGAAAATGTTAAACTAGAAAAGAGCTTCTCCCCAATACATAAGAATACAAAAAGACTTTAAGATGACGACAAATGCGACGCACAGTTTATTAAAATGAAAACTCACACGCCTAGTTCCATAGTCGCCTGTTACGACCATAAATAACTGCCTATAACACTGACGACTTCCTCAAACTGTCTCAGAGAAACTGTATTAGGCCTAACGTTGAAAACATTAAATCAGAAGAATACAAAAAACTTTAAGATGACGACAAATGCGACGGCAGAGGAAAAAAATATTTTCTGGCGCTTTCAAAACCTCAATACGGTACGCCTTTCTCCCATAACACTAACGACTTCCTCAAACTGTCTCAGAGAAACGATTAGGCCTAACGTTGAAAACATTAAAGTCTGTTTTTTCACATGGTGCCATGGTCATGATAATGAACAAAATCGCATATTATCTCTCGCATTGATTTCTCTAAAATGTAGGGTAGAAATAATAATAAAAATACTCTAGTTGTCCCAATTTAATCTCTTCCTCTCTGTCTCTCTCTATCTGTCTCTTTGTCTGTCTCTCTGCCTCTCTTTCTCACTCTCTCCTACTGCTTGTTTCCCTTACACAGTTTATCAAAATCAAAACTCACACGCCTAGTTCCATAGTCGCCTGTTACGAGTATGAATAACTGCCTATAATACGGGGAGACAAAAATCCTCTCCCCCTCCCCTTTCCCCTCCCCACCTACATGCACACCCACTCGCTCCCAGTATTTTGACTAAATCCAAACTCTCTCAAAGTAAGAAATAACTACAAATAAATAATAATTTAAAAAAACAACATTTTTTTTTCAATTTCGACAAAAATAAATGTATAAAGCAGAAATCTAAAATGTAAAAAAAAATTTTTCTAGCATTTTGGGTAATTTTGGATCAATAATAAAAACGACGGCACAGAGTGCATGTATGTGTGCATGTATTGTGTTGGTGAGAAATGTCCCGCTGTTGAGATTCGCTACACTTTAAAGCCCAATTGTTTCTTATATGTTTTTTTTTTAAACAAAATCAGGCCATCTTTAACAGCCAAACACGAGACATAAAAACACAGGGAAGAACATGAAATATTGTTTACTCCTCGCAGAGCAATATATTGGACACAGGTTGAATACAATGGCAAAAGAGAGTAAGACTGAGAGATGAATAGATCGAAGAAAAAAATAATGTAATAGTAAATATTCAAAGATTGCAGTTAGCAAACTTTCTGTCGCACCAGTAACAGCAAACGGGTAGTACGATACATTACATCCCAATTGATAAACACATAGAAAACACCATTTTTTTTTCAAACTGCACAACTGGGACAGTTAATGTTATCTTCCTCTTACCTTTGAAAGCTTTAAGTGGTTACTGTGATTCTCGACGTAGTTCGCCAATCCTAAACTTGCACAGCCTCGTACTACTCTGGCAACTCCTAGAACTGTGGACGAGGGTTTCACAATGCACAGGATACGTGGTACAGTCGGATGCGCACGGTTTAGTTTTCCAAACAGTATCGGGTCGAAGCCTGAACGCTGAGCAAAGAATCGCCGAAGGTTTTACGATGCCGATGGACAGGACAGGTAATCAGCTCCACTGCTGCCCTGCCCTCCAATCAGATAGTGATAGAGTTGAAGTGGCTCCGTCTGTAACGCAGAGGAGCAAGTGAGGTAGGCTGGTCGATCTTCATGTGCCCCGGCTCCCTGAGTGGCAATTACTGGGGAGCAACGTGAAAACAAACACGGTATTACAGCCAATGGGAATATACGTTGAAGTAATGATCCACGGTCAAAATTTTATATTTAGAACCATTGAAAATGCAAAATTAAATTTTCATTTAAATACAACGGTTTCCGTGCTGAAGCTTATCAAACCTTCATTCAGGGTAGGGGTGGCTCTACGTTCCTTAGTTGTGAATTGGCGGCTTATAAAACTTTATTCCCATGGAACTGGCACAGTCATCCTCGTATAGTATACCCCGGGAAACAAATGACACGCAAAACTCTGAGAGAGAGAGAGAGAGAGAGAGAGAGAGAGAGAGAGAGAGAGAGAGAGACAGACACAGACAGAGAAAAGAGGGGGGGGGAGAGGAGAGATCCGCTAGATATATGGTGCACAGGAGGGGTGTAATATACAACTGTGATTATGTTGATGATTGTTGGGTCCAGTTTGCTAGTCTTCCATATGGCATCCAATAGAAAACGGTTTTTAAACAGCATACGCTCCTCCCCCCTTTTATTATTTTCAATTGAAAACATAATTATGAGCTTCATTTACTACATGCATTATAAATATTCCCGAAAAAAAAAGAAGAAAAACCGTTGCAAAAGCAGAAAAGGGAATACAATGTATACAAAATAAGATTTGTACGAGGATCACAGTGTTTATCTATATTATATCCATATCTTCATTTCAGTTGTCAAAGGTGTTTCTTTGTTAAAACGAGATGAGTTGTAAAACTTAGCTTCAGGTTTTATCATTTCCAACATACCAGACACACAAGCAAAGACCACGCCTATACAATACAAAAAACATCCGTTGGATTCCCTTCAAATGCGCGCCATGTAGTAATTAAGGGTGGGTTTGCGTCTATGTTCACACAATGATAATAATGGTTGGATAGTCATAACGTCTTATTTCGTTACAACTCTCTCTCTCTCTCTCTCTCTCTCTCTCTCTCTCTCTCTCTCTCTCTCTCCTACGGAAGGACATTGATGAGATGTCTAAGTATGGCACCAGCATGACCATGCAGTGGCGTGAGATGAGACTGACAATAAGCCCTGCCAGCTCCATAACGCAGGGGGAGGCGGTTTGGTACTAATTGAACATGTCTGTAAGTGCTCAGATTGAGCTCTAGAATGTGAACCCAGTCCCCACGTCCGCTTAGACAGTTTAAACATTGGAAGACATTGTGTTAAAGTGAAACAATAACAGAGAGAGAGAGAGAGAGAGAGAGAGAGAGAGAGAGAGAGAGAGAGAGAGAGAGAGAGAGAGAGGGGAGATTGGGAGGCTCTAGAAGTATTATTTTTCAATAAAATTAATCATCGTAAAATTGCAGTCTTAAATACAGTTTATGGTATAAATTTTTCTTGCTCTCCTTAATCTTTTTTTAATTTTTCTATGGCGGTTTGTGGAAAAGTGACATACTAACACCGTGTGAAACGTTATCCCGAGTTTGAAACGGACGTTTAAAAAAAACACGCGAAATTGGGGCTTAGGGAATTGTTTTTAAAAACCTTACTAACCATGCAGCTTGGTTAATCTTACAGGTCTGAAAAATACACAATATATGTCATTAAAGATTAATACTGTTATTTTAACTGTTTAATAAT
Organism: Elysia chlorotica; assembly: GCA_003991915.1. Classification (NCBI taxonomy): domain Eukaryota; kingdom Metazoa; phylum Mollusca; class Gastropoda; family Plakobranchidae; genus Elysia; species Elysia chlorotica. Next base: position 251,403 of record RQTK01000025.1, on the reverse strand, counting down.
TATATTTACCAAACGCCATGAATTTTAACTATAAAACAAACCTGTACAACTTTATTAGTTTTTACAATCTGAATTCCTTCTCTGGTTTATCATCGTTCTTAATACCTTATACATTTCTTTCATTTCTTCGTTCCCTTTTCCTCCTCCTACATTTCTCTGTTCCCTTGTCTCTTCTCCTATAATGTTATTATAAGCACGCACCACAACACTTCAGAGGATGAGCAGCGCATGGTGCAAACCTCTGTCCGGTGACTCCCTCCCTAGTGAGACTTCCAGGCGTTCGCACTCCAGTATGCAGAAGCATCCACTTAGCGAGATTAAAAGACTTGTAACCTCTGCTTCATACATTCTAAAGTACGCGTATATAAGGGGGAATTTACCGGGGCATAAAAACAGCGTGACCGACCAAACATCTCGTTTAATTTTTATTTTCCACGAATTTTTAATAGGGATAGAAACAAGCGAAAAAGCAGAACATCAACGGGTTGATTATGCAGCATAAATTCTAACTAAGAAAAACACCATTTTAAAAAGCACAAATCACGACAAGATATAAGAAGAACAATAATTACAAGAAGAGAAAAAACAATTTGAAAAAACATTAAAATCCAAACTGATGTTCAGCACATTGACGATGGCATGGGCGGCCGACTTGGTGATGACTCCCCGCCACACATAGAAGAGGAAACAGTTACTCTAATCAAGCGAGGCAATCTCAGCAAGGGAGGATCTAGATGCGATAATGAGGATCGATATCAGGCACTGAAGTAGATCTTCTTCCAATCAAGATCGTCGCCTGGCTCCCCGTGAAGCAAGACGTGCGAGCCCGAGAAAATGGGAACGTGTTCGTGTGATGAGGCATGTGCGAGCTTGTGGTATAATTATACATGCGTGTTTTGCCATCATCAAAATTAATGAGGGAGTTGGTGTCCGTCTTCATTTGATCCCCGCTTTAGCCACCGCATTTGTTTGTTTGTTTTTGTGTTTTTTTTTCTTTTACTAATTGGGTTGGTGGTAATAAAACATGATCAACCAAGTACATGCTCGGGGGTCCCGTTGCCGTATAGGATCTTTATTGAGGCCAAGTAGAAGTTTAACTGGGAGTCAGCCTCGATCTGTCCGATCCAAGATTTCCAAACCACTGGCCTTCAGTGTGAGTGCACAAATCAATGTGCGCGTGCATCACTGAATATGCCATGGGGGGAGAACAGGGTGAAACTGTACGATCCCCATCAGAACGGTCGGCCAGGCTGTCAGCGCAGTCGTTAGGTAGGGATAATGATTAGACCTAAGCTTTTCAATAAGTAATAGCTAGGCCTACCCTCGGTACTGGTTGCACCTGCTCGATCGATGGGTACCACTATTACAAGCCGGCTCCAGAGCATTCATAAATGATGAAAACAAGAGGTGAAAACTTCCCTCCATGATGTAGGGAACACACACACACACACAAAGAACAACAAAAAAATCTATACCCGCAATAAGCTTGCGAACAAAATGTTTCTGGTTTGTTTTGTTTTTATTTGTTGTTGTTTGGGTTTTTTTTTCGTTTTGTTGTTGTTTGTTTTGCAGCTCCATTTTCTTACTAACTTGCACTTCATATGGTTTATTACAGAAGCATTTTAAAATAAGTCGAATTTGACAGCTTTGACCGAGGAAAATGTCGCTGGAAACTGTGTCTTATAGTTATACATGAAATGAAATAGACTGTTACATACAACTTTGAGGAACTGCATAATCACTACTATTGGTTTTGTTTGAACCTTACACCTTCAAACTACCGTCTCTTTGAACCGATGAAACGCCATCAGAGGGCATGAAGTTCGAAGTTTGAGATGACTTGTTTAAAACAAGGAAAAGTTTCTGGTTTGCTACGCTTAACGCCAATTCATACGGACACAGAGTCGTAAGTACACCACAACGGTAGTTTAAAAATCGTCTAAGACCCCTCAATTGCATACTTATATAAATACGAGTTGTAAACTTACGGCGACGGTGTGCTTACGACCAATAGTATATTTTCTCTTTTATCGCGTTAACGGGAATACTGTGATCGCCATGAGAACTTTTTTTTTTAAAGCTAAGAAAGTGGTCTTGTATGCAAATTTGAGTCATGTCTCTTCATGAACCCTTTTCTACAGCATATTTGGCATCACTTTTGGGTAATTTATAGTCATTGCCAGGACGTATTGAGCTTCATAAACAATCTGATGGGAACAAGTAAGCCAGAACTCCAATTTTGTAAATGAGTGCTACTTTCTCGATAGAGAATCTTAGTCTTCTTGCAAGCAGTACTGTAACTTGATAACATAATCTAGCACCTAAAGGTTCTATTTTTGTCATCATATAGTATAAAGAAAAATTATATTCCAAAATATATTTTGAGGGAAAACGACTTTTTAAATAGATTTGCATATGCTATCTCATCTGTGTTTATTCAAATTGCTTTGGTGATCTCATTTCTCTGACAAATGTATCGCTGATCACATAGGTCACTTAATCTGACTACTTTAGTGGTTTTGTGTTGTTTTTGGATAGCAGATACAAAAGAGAATGGATAAACTCATAAGTTACTATTGATAATGATGACATAACGAAAATGCTTTCTTAAGGAAGATATTGGCAGGTCCAGCAAACATTATCAATGGATGCTACAAGCCTCCATTACATTCATGGGCAAAACCAGAATAACCTCAATACATGTGAAATATTCAGGCCCTTTTGAATTTGCAATGACCTTACATATTCATGTTTGACTACAAAATTTCCATAGTAAGTCAGTAAGAAAAGGCAAAAGGAGGAACCAATCAGAGACAACCATTTATTACTCTGCTTGAATCAAGTCAGAAAAAGTCTTGGAAGACAGTGCAGTTACTTTATACAAGAGATTGAGACGGGTTAGGATGGCTTAAATTTTCAACAAGTGGACGGTAGGGTAAACTGAGAGCATGTTGCTTCCAGTACATAATAATACTTAAGTAAATTGTACTTTGTGCTCTCCTCTCTATCTCTAACATCTCCTGGTTTCAGATTCTACGAAGCGGCCACTGGTCCTAAGACCTATCCTTAAATTTGTACTTGCTGCCAAAAAGAGATGCAGGATGCACATACTTCAAGTTTTGTCTCGTTTAGTCACATCATACAGACAACTACACAACAAGTAAGGTAAAAGACATCGTGATCATGAGTCTTATTTGAAGCAGCACACTTTACCACTAAGCTTCCTCATTCACCAATGTTAATTAAAACCTATGCTTCTCTACCCACTCTCCACCTCAGTTGTATAATACATGCATCCTATTTCAATTCTAGACAAAAGATATAGAGTATTTTAGAAATGAGATATAGGAGATTTATAAGTGAGGTGACACACTACTCGTTTACTTGTTGTAAAGGCGATAAAGGTCAGATTTCATTTAAAAAAATAGTCAGGGTGTCTTTCAGGCTTTATGAAAATGAACTAATAATATCTCCCTCCCACCCCTTGCATTTTATACTTGAGAAATAGACTAGTAAAACCAGCCTGCTTAAAAAAAAGCTGGAATACTTGAATAATTCCATTAAAAAAGTCTACACCAAAGTACAACTAGATTTCAAGGCAGTTAATCTATTAAATTAAATTCAGGAAATAGGATGAAACTGTGCTATATATTATAAATGACCATTGTTTCCTTCAACAACAAAAAAAGTGAGCTCCTGAATTGTCTCATAAGTGACCCTGAAAGGAGAGAGTGATCAATATGAATCTGAAACAGTGTAATATTATCAATAAATGTAGGCATAAAGCAGAGCATTGAGACTCCAAAAGAGATTTTGATAGTAAACACTCAGAGACAAGCTCCAAATTATAAGATCACACTACAATAATTGAACAAAAAAATGAATTGAACATCATTTGAAAGTTAAAAAAAAAAAAGAAACAAATCAAATATACATGCATATAATATACAATTTTATATACAATAACACATGTATGTAAAATACAAAAATACCTAAACGTCTGTGAATCAACCTGGTAATAATATTCATGTTGAATTTGAGCAGAAATACTAAAAAAAAAAAAAGAAGACCTAAAATTCTTGATTCACAAATTTGCAGCTCTTTTAAAAAATGTTAAAGAAGGCAAAAAAAAGACAACCTTTCGATAATGATTGCAAAATGAAATGGTAAGAGTTCAAAAGGACAATGAAGTATTTTGGACTCAACTAAACTTCAAAGACTATTAATTGAAACTTATTGATATTGGCATTGATTGGTATCATATTAGTTAATATGTAGATTTGACGGGCATCAAGTAAAAAAATGCTTTAAAAGTTATATCAGTGGTATACACCACTCAGTGTTGTTATTTGTTCTTAAATGGGTACTCTTGCAAATTATTGGTACAAACAAAGTTAAGATCTACATAGGATCAACCATGTTTTTCGAAATCAATTTATTAAATTCTTAAAGACTAGATTAAAGTGATTTTTTTACTTTCAAAAACAATTGTTGAGTCTAAATACACTTTCTTAACAAAATATAGAGAATTAGAGGCTTAGCTCTAGATACATATACAGTTCATTAAAAAATGTAGATTATCACTTATCAGATCTAAAAAAAACATGTACGCCTACAAAAAAAACCCACTAGATTCTAGATCTATAAGAGTGCCCTTTTATGTGTTGGTGAAAAAAAAGTTGAAAGTTGAATTTACATTCTAGATCTAGACCTTCCAGGGCTAAATTAGATTCAGCTATATTCACTAGATCTAGTTTTATTCTAGATCTAATCGAAATAGGAAGTTCAAAATTCAAATCTGAACCCAGATAAATAATCTAATCATATCTAAAATCAAGATCTAGATTCTAGATCTAGATCTATATCTATCTCTACCTGAACTTGAGGCTGAGACTCATTCTTAGTCTAACTACGACTTAGTCATCTTTTGTTGATTGTGACATTTACAATTGGTAACCTTTACAATTAGATGTATCTTATAAACTAGAGATGAATCTGGATCTAAAATTTATTTTTCTGACGCTAAATAATCAGACAGCTTATGATTGCAATGTATAACTTACCTAGATCTAGATCTAGACCAAGATAATCGTTTCAACACAGAGGGCCGAGCCGCAAACTGTGGAATGCAATCGATCTTATTGGTGAAAATATTTGTGTGGAGTACAACATGACGTAGTGCACGTTTGAGAGTACTTTCCCTTGGCATGTTTGTTTATGATGTTGTTAGGAATAAAATGAAATAAAAAACAGTTGCTATGTGTTAGAAACGGAAAACGAAACAATTGAATGGCCTTTATGATTTAGGGAAGTTAACCAAAGCAGTTGGTGTTCTCCACCGCCTTTTTCTGATTATTTGATTTCTAAAAAAGTACATAACATTTATTCATGCCCGGAATTCAGCCATGTACTAGGCGTGCTCCTGCACAAAACATTGGGCCAAGTAAAACTATTACAGATGGGCCTCGATTGAGAATGAAAAAAAAGAAGGAAAGGAAGGAAGAAAAAGGTGGAAAAGATGAAATAAAAGAAATGTTGCTACGTGATGTATTCTTAAAAAAACAACAACTGGAATAATGGGCCCCTAAAAGAGTTTGGCAACACCCGAACCAACTCAAACAAGTTTTACTGTCCAAATGTGAGGTATATAATCAAAGACTGGAGAAATGGTTAATGTGAAGAAAAAGGCAGCAATCAAAAGATACATGGAGACAAAAGAAGGAGAAGAATATTAAATGTGTACCGGAGCAAGGAACCAAGCTAGTAGGCCTACTGAATGTAATGGAGCTATCAAGGAATACGAAAGGTCGTTAGCTAAGAAGAGTACATTTCCCATGCTTTTTACGCTTATACAAATAGCAAGTTGAGAACTAAACAGGGAGTTGCTGACTTGATGGAACAGGGGGGAACGTTGTTACTAGCAATATAGAAAAGGAAGACACCCTCAACAGGATCTTCTGTATTGTGTTCACTCAAGAGGATACTCAGGACATGCCCAGAAGAAGATCAAATCAAAACTGTCGGATATGGTCTTCACCAGAGAATCTATTCTTGGCAGACTAGAGTCACTGGATCCAACAAAATCACCAGGGCCGGACGGAGGAACGTGCAGATGAGTAGGCAGAACCACTAGCTATGTAGTATGTTATTCACCAGATCTTTACAAGAAGGAATACTGCCGAGCTCATGGAAAGAAGCTAATGTCACATCAATATTTAAGAAAGAAAAGATGTCTGACCCAGGTAACTACAGACCTGTCAGCCTCACAAGTAGTGTTTGCAAAGTAATGGAATCTGAAACAAGGACCAAAATCATTAAACACATGTTTCTGTAACACATTTTATGGCAACAATGAACGAATGGACTGAAGCACTAGATGAAGGAAAACCAGTGGACGCTGTAACTAGTGATAATAATAATAATAATTTATTGCATTTCTTTTACACATTTCCAAAATTGAAATTCTGCTCAATGCGCATTACATCACAAGTAATCATGTATATGAAATAAAATGGAATCATCAGATTGTAAACATTAAATGTTTAGATATAATTAAATGCACAGTTAAAATGTTGATATATAGCATGATAAAATGAACATTAGCAGATCTATAGTATATTTACATCCTTAAAAAATGAAAGATTAAAAATCACAGCGAGTATCACAGAGGTAATGGCACACACAAACATGCAAAATAAAAAATGATATACTCAACCACACATACACAAACATGCACATAAACATACACTCACAGACATACACACATACACTCACACACGCATGCGCACACATACACAAGTTGCATACACCTTTTTATTCTCTTTTTTTTACACACATGTACACCGAGATCAAAGTATAATAATGCAGATCAATAATCGTAAGAATTATGGTAGGTCCATGCCAAATGCTTTTTTAAAAAGGTAAGTTTTAAGATGTTTCTTAAATATTGTGATAGAGGCAGACTCTCTCAATGACTTGGGCAGTTCATTCCATGTACGGGGGCCAGCATAGTCGAAAGATCGTTCACCATAAAACTTATACTTTCTGGATGGGAGACATAAAGTTAACGTGTCACTAGAAGATCTCAGAGCACGCCTAGGACAGTAAAGGTGCATGTAGTATTGTAAATACTGGGGAGATGTCTTATGCAAAGACTTAAAACAAAAAACAGCAAGCTTATAATCGATTCTCTGTCTCACTGGCAACCAGTGCAATTGCTTTAACAATGGAGTTTGGACAAGTTGTCTTCAGTTATACCACTCAAGAGTGAGTTACAATAATCTAAGCGAGATAAAACAAGTGTTGACATGCATATGTGGGTGGGAATAACATGTCTAATCCTAGCTATCTTTCTTATTTGAAACAGCATGCTCTTACTTATGTTTTTTGACTTGGGTGGACATGCTCATACAGCTGTCAAAAGAGACTCCAAGAGTCTTAACTGTGTTACCTGAAACTATATCATGTCCATTTATGTTTAATTGAATTGATGGTGGTACATTTTAATTGCTTTGGGGTTGCCAGTGAGAAGACTTTGTACCACAAGGAAGCGTACGTGGTCTAGTTCTGTTTGTTATTTTTATCAATGATTTGCCAGAAGCTTTAATATCTTGCTGTGAATTGTACGCAAACGGTACAAAAGTCTCCGCTACAGTTGAAACATATTCAGCATCTCAAGTACTGCAATCGGACATTGACAGATTGGTAGAATGGGCAGACACTTGGCAGGAACATGTAAAACCATCCACTTTGGCAGGAGTTACCTAGATTAGAAGTACACAATGAAGACATACCAGTCACAGAAGAAGACAACTTTGGAAGCCTCAATTTTGAAAAAGGACCTCGGTATAGACTCGGACCTCAAAGTCAGCTACAATATAGAAACACAAGTGGCCAAAGCGAATAAGATTCTAGGATTGATCAGGCGGTCATATCAATTTTTGGATGGAGAAAGTCTGAGGATGCTATTTACCGCACTGGTTAGGCCACATCTAGAATTTATCAATATTATTTGGTCCACAAGACACCAGGAGGACAAAAATTTAATCGAGGGAGTGCTGCGGTGAGATACAGAACTAGTACCAAGAACCTCCCATACGAAGAGCGCCTCAAACAGCTCAAAATTTCAAGTATTCTGTATATAATTCAAAGATTTGATATGATAGATGTATACTTTTTCATGCATGAAATGTTTGATGTTCTCTCCCCTCTCACAACTGAAGAGGCATTAAAAATTATATTAAAAAGATTCGAGTAACGACTGGAGTTCGTCAACACTTCTTCCCTTTAAGAGTGGCCAACACCTGGAACAGCCTACCAGATGACATTGTAAAAGCCCCAACATTCAACAGCTTCAAGAATCGAATTGACACATTGTGGAGGGGCCACATGTATACGTTTTGAAAATAACCGTGGGGGAGCACATAAAGTAATATGGTCCATAGGACAGAGACAGAGACGACAAGAACGGGCAAAAGGCCATGATGCCTAACAACACCCGGAAATGATATATCATATCAAATGTGATGGTGTGCCTTCAATAACAAAGAAAATCACTCACGAGACCCGCCCCTCCTCTTAAGGATCCTTAACTAATAGAAACTTTGAAAATCATTTAAGATGATACCAATAGTAAGGGTGATACGAGACGAAATGCCGAAAATCTGCAGAAAAGGTGGACGAACTGGAATTTGTTTTTATGCTACAATTTTTGACAATTCTTCTAGAACGTAAATACGAAGTCAGCAAGAAATTTCAGGACCTTCAGGTCACACTGAATACGTGTGCAAATCTTTATTCTTCTATACAGCACTTTGTCTCACCAACTCGTAGCAGTATTGACGAAATGGAACTAAGTGCTCAGCAAATTATTGGCAGATCTTGAATACAAAGCGATCAAGAGAAAGAGAAAAACACATCCGGGCGATGGCCCTTCTCCCGAAGCACTAGACAACATGCCAGCAAAGGAAATGTTCTAAGAAAATCGTTCAAATCTTTCTTCACAACCATGCTCTTTCAACCAATCTTATAAAACGAGCAACTGTACTCAATGAACTGTCAGGGCAATTTTCAGTTTTGCAAGAATAAGATACAAGTAGGGCGAACATTCAAGACAATGTTAAAAACTGACTGCACAATGTCCGAATGATGTGTACCCCATTCGTGTGGATGAGGGTGTACACTGTCAGAGATATCTGAATGAAATAAAACCCCGAAAAGAAAAAGCGTGGCTATTAGGAAATAAATAATATAACGTGCCAACATTCAAGCAGGTTTTCCCACCGTCGATATCACCCTCAGATTATTTCTTGCCCTGATGGTGACAAACAGCAGAGGTAAACGACCATTTTGAAGACTCAAAAAGAATTTTGTTTAAAGGAAGCAATATCCACATGACCCAGGGGATGTTGTCAGATCTCAGCATCTTACGCATTGAGGAAGACAAGCTCAAGAAACAGGATTTAATTTTCAATTGCATCATAAGGCCAGCACAGAAAAAAAGCATTTGTTGCGTAATATTTCAGGGTAATATTTGTTCATTATCCACATATGAAACTATCTGCATCAGTAGCAGCAGCAGCAGCATTAATATCAATTAGAGCTATTTGTTAATGGAAGGATTCCGCGATTTCATCTGGGGAAAAGGGGAGAGAGGACTCGAGCCAACTACATGTAGTAGCACAGGGCCTCGATTTGCCTAAAGCCAGACCTGCATGTATACCAATTACATTACCGTAATTGCCTATGCCATAATTATTATTGCTGAAAATCACAATTATGCAAATTTAGCGAAAATACAAAAAAAAAGATACAAAATGATCTAGGCTACAGAGCTGTTTGTGGCTGAAGAGAAAATTAATTAATTCCCCTTCCCCTGATCGTCTTCTCGCTTACCAATGATATCTTACTCGACAAGAGACAGTTCGAGAAGCTGTTTTGGTCGACCTATCCAATGGAAATCAACTCAATCAAGGCAACGGGACAGGAAAAGCGAACCCGGTCCTGAAGCTTGGAACCCGCGCACTCCATTGACTTGACTGTCTCACCCTCGCAAACTGGTCTTCGCCTTGACTAAGCCAAGTAGAAGTTGCGGGTTCCATCCCCGTTCCTGTCATCAGTCAAATGTGTCTATTTTTGTCTTATCTGGGTTTGTGGCTGCCCCTTCTATTTCATCTACCCTCCAAAAGACCACTGCACGCGATTTCTCTTAGTGCTTGTCCACACTTATAACACTAGCCAGCACGCCACTGACAATGCTTTTAGTTTTATGTCCATCGTCAACCAAATCATTTTATTTTCAGTCTTTCACATAATTATATAAATAACTGTCTCTAAGCTTCCCCCATCTCTCTCTCTCTCTCTCTCTCTCTCTCTCTCTCTCTTCTTGCTGTTGAGTTGGTTTAAAGTCCAACATCAGATTGCTGACGTGGCCCTAGACTAACGTCTGACAATTTTATGTGCTGCCAAACACGAGACAGGGGGGGGGGGATACTATGACTTCTGTCTCAGCCGGTCACAATAAACTGACACCGACCCAATCAGTAGGGATAGCAATCGCCAGGATTCAAACCCGGACCCTTTGCGTCGAAAGCCGATGTTCTACCAGAGGGCCATCGCGCCCCCTCTTTTCTTACATATTATGACAAACATGCTTTCATGTTTACAAATATACCTTACTGCCTATTTCCTATTTTTTAAATTGTCTCATTAACCTTGAGTTTTTTTTTTCTGTTATTTTTTTTTCCTTATTTTTGTTTTTGTTTTTGTTACTGAAGGCTATCCCTTCTTTTGCCCCTGCTAAAAAAAAATTACAAGTTAACAGTAAGCCTCTTCCTTCTTTACTACTCCCGCTGCTGGATCTTCAAACAGATAAGATATATAATGATTATGACACTTTTACGTTTTGCACGAAAGACAGATGGATGCAAAGGGTTAGTAATGACGCAGACTATGGGTCTTTGAGATCATAGTTATAATGACTAGATATGTTTACAGTTTGAGTTGAGTTATACCTTAGCAATACGCTACTCACATGTTATTATCATAATTATTGTTGTTGTTGTTGTTGTTGTTGTTGTTGTTGTTGTTATTATTATCATATTTTTATTATTATCATTATTATTATTAAATGTTCCTTTATTACAAATTTTAAAAAGTCAGTAACATGTCATGAGCAAAATGTTGATTTTTCATGTTACAAGATCAGGAACAAAACTAAGGGCTCTCAAAACATAAGTTTGGTCAACCCTTTGGGAAGGTCGTTAAAGTTGGACAATGGCAGATAATTTTAGAAAAAGACTTGAAACAACAGAAATGTGGTTTATAAGAAAAAATACATGTACTAAGAATAACATTGAAAGATAAGATATTAAACGAAAATGTGCTCTATGAGGTTAGAGTAGATGGATCTTTGATAAAAATTGTAAGAAAGCAAATTGAACTTATAGGACATCTAAATCGATATAAAAGTATAGAACATTCAGCCCTCACTGGAAACCACCACCACCATGACCACGACCACCACAACCATCATTATTATCATCATTTATTATTATTATTTTTATTATTACTTGTTACGAACCCACGAAATTCGAGAGGTTTGTAAGATGGAAAAGGCTGAAGGATCACAGTTAGTTTACATTAATTTAAACTGTGCTATAGCTCAAAACTTTTGTCTTTAGTATCAGACATAGGCGGCCCAAACCGGATTTAACCAGGCAACCCCTGATTGAAAGCCATGCGCTCTACTGTTAAACTACTCTTGCAATTAGCAACTTTTGCTAACTATATTTATATACTATTTTCAGTTCATAAATTATCAATTTTTGTTACAAAAAATACTGAAATGGATACATGTATAATCACAAATAATGTTAAATTTATCATTTTGCAGAATAAATGTTCCTTTATTAAAAATTTAAAAAATTCAGTAACGTGTCATGAGCAAAACGTTGATTTTTCATGTTACAAGATCAGGAACAAAACTAAGGGTTCTCAAAACATAAGTTTGGTCAACCCTTTGGGAAGGTCGTTAAAGTTGGACAATAGCAGATGATTAACAACAGAAATGTGGTTTATAAGAATTTAGAAAAAGACTTGAAACAACAGAAATGTGGTTAATAAGAAGAATATAAGTACTAAGAATAACATGGAAGGATAAGATATTAAACGAAAATGTGCTATATGAGGTTAGAGTAGATGGATCTTTGATAAAAACTAAGAAAGCAAATTTAACTTGTAGGACATCTAAATCGATATAAAAGTATAGAACATTGAGCCCTATCTGTAAAAATATATGGTAAAATAAGAAGAGGTAAACAAAGAACAACCTATTTCAGTAGAGTAAACAGATTGGGAAACAATAAAGACAGGAGCAATTTAGACTTTTCAGAGTTGTCTCAACAAAGAGATAAGTGGCATGCCATGACCACCTGTCTCCTTTACACAAAGGACTTGATGAAGATGATACATGTACAAGGTACATAAAATGACAATCCAAGACAGAAATTATGTATATGAACTGAATATATGAAAGCGTTACAAACATGTATTTCAAACAAAAAGAAAACATAGCCTCACACGGGCTTATATTTCTATACAAAGGTCATCTAAAAAAAAAAAAAAATGCAACAAGCTTTTGATGCAGTTTGTTATTAAAAAAAAGGAAAAAATCCCCATATGGTCTTGAGAAAAGTTGCATGTATTACTCAAAGTGTCACCCTTAAATCCATGAAAAAAATGGGGGAAATGAGATGCCATGGGGCTCTGCCCCATTGAGACTCTATAATGCAGATAAGACATAAAACTTTAAGTACCGTAGTTTAATAAATTAAAAAATGTGCACTCTTCAGCAGTTGAGGAAACAGTATTAAACCCAAAACACAAAAAAGAAAAAAAGTACTTCTTCCCCCACCCAAATGGAAAAGTAGCAAATAAATTTCATATAAAAAAAAATATATATATATATACATATATAATATTATATATAAAAAGACGTAGGAGTCTTCAAGAATAAATTCCTAGCTTTTCTTCTCTCTCTATGTCCACATATGCAATAACTATAAATATTACTATTACTTTAAACATGCATAGCTATTTATCACTGATGTATAATGAAAGTAAAGATCTTAGGAAACAAGCCAATTGCTTTAATTTCAATTTAAATCAAGCTTCAAAACACAGAAAGAGATGAAACATCACAAAAGTTATTTATAGTTTAAGCTTTGCAAACCATTATTTATTCAGATAGATGATCCTTCTTATGAGGTTTAGTCCTTTGTAATTTCATTCTGCATAGCACAGGTCTGAAGGAACAGTCTGAGTGGCTGCAAGTCCAAAGGTACCGCTTATTACTGCATGTATATCTATTTCACAAGTTTCTCCTATTTGGACATTCCCAATATAATTTTCTACACATATGTAGAAAGGTAAAAATAGCTACTAAAGGCCAATCATTTACAATTGAAGGACGTTAAATGTGTATGTACTGTAAAAGAAAAAGGTATGATAAAATGTTCAATAACATAATATAGAGCCAATAAAATAATGAAAACAATATCCTTATTGGTGTATTCATGCACACACTATGTATACATAGATGTTCCATAGCCTGCAAGAATATAGTGGGACAAGATCACATTGAGTTAATCAGGCATGCAACTTTATTTTGTTCTCATTGAATACAATGACTATGCCCAGTAGAACACTAAACCTTGCAGAAACTGAAGTATTCAATAAATAAAATGACATATATAAAATGTTGTCTGTTCCATGCTCTGCAAAATAACAGCTTAACAGAGATGAAAGTCACGAAAAAAAAGATATTCTTGTTATTCTTAAATTCATAAAATAACTGAAATAAAGATAAAGAAATCGAACTTAAATACATGTGTAACATAAAAAAAAAATGCTTTCATCAAAAGTTATCCTCTTGGATCTATTCTAAAGCAATACGCCATTAAATACATTTTGAAAAACCAGACATGTTTATTCGAACTTTTAAAATTTCTTTAGATAGAGTTTTGCTGACATGACCAACAGTCAGGCACATTTTCACCAAAGAGAGCAATCCTTTCCTCATATCTTTTTTCCTCTCTTTTCACATGACAAGAGTTACAAAAGCCCCCTTTGGAAGGATTTCCATAGTTGGAGCAAGCTGGGACCTTGCATCTCTTGAGACCTGCAGACGTTTGGTCTCGAAACTTGTCATACTCTTGGGCAAAGCCTTGGTTGAAAGCATTGATATCAACTGTTGGAAAATTCTCCAGACTGCAATGCATGCTGTCACGATAACCAGAGCTGGGATTTAAGGAAGTTTTGTTGGTGCAAAAAGCTGAAACAGGCAAAGTCACCGTGTTAGCCTTGGTTGGCTTTTTTGTCTGTGCACTATGTGATGAAGAAGATGGAGCGAAACAGAATATCAAGCTCTGGTCTGTCGGTAAAGTAGATCCTGCATCAGCTTTTCTCTCGGCTACATTTGCAACAGGCACTCCCCACTGCGCTCTAGCTCTAACCTTGGAATCTCTCTTCAATTTCTCATACTCTCTTAGAGCTAATTTCATATAGCAAGAGCTACACATGTCAGCATTGACAGGATCTCCATAGTTTAGGCAGCCTGAGGTGATGCAAGGCTTTCCCCTTTGTCTAAATTTCATCTCTGTTTTTTGTTTTGCCTCTTGATCTTGGGCAGCCTGAATGGTAGGCTTGTCCTTATGGCCTGTCTGCATCTCACTGAGCTTTTGTCTGTGTAGAGCCTCGTTCCTTCTGGTGGTATCAGTACCGTTTCCTAAAAATGTACTCACAATTGCCTCAGATTTATGTTGTTTCTGTGCCTTCAGCAGAACAGCCTGGCATTTGTCGCAAAGCTTATTTGGAAGGTTTACCTTCTCTTCACAGAATGGGCTCACACAATTGATCGCTTCTGCTGAAATGTAGATAATATCAGCCTCCCTATCCTCATCAGGAGATTGCTTTCTATCTGACAACGCCAATTCATTTAGCTGTAAGGCTTCATGGTGTCCTTGGCTCTCTGCAGGGCGAGTGGCAGCCTTTACTGCCCCAGGAATCATCTGCTCTGTCAATGCTTGGTCATTTACTGATCCCATTTTATTTTCCAAGAGCGTTTTCTTTGTTTCTGATGTAGACATTTTAATAAGCTTGTGATGATTATTGTTGCCCTTTTCGCCTTGTGTATGTATGGTGAGAGTATTGCCAAGAAAGGGAGATTGCACATTTGGGGGAGGGGGAGGGGAAAACAGCATTAAATTGCCCGCTGGATTATTTATGTCATTCAAATCACTGATTGCTGTAGAGCCTTGAGGGCCTTGTTGGTTCACTCCTGTAAAGGTAAAGCATTCATGGCAATAAGGATAGGTCTCCTGAGAGCATCTGTAGCCACATTTATTGTGACATCTCTCATCCAACATAGAGATTGGTCCCTCTAGCGAGTTTAACCTAGACGCTGGTGGAGCACTGGGCTCAGTGGGTACTGCGTTCCCTATTTCAGGCTGATTAAAGCCTGGGACCATTGCAATCTCACCAAACTGCATCTGACTTCCTGGCATTGATCCAATGCCAACTTCACCGCCTGCAAACCCATTCCAGCAGATATCACAAAAATTCCCTCTCAAAGCATTGCCTACCCTTTGACATCCTTTAATAACACATCTTTGAACACCTGAGCAAACATCTTCAGGGGCCTTTTTCTCAGACATATTTTTCCCAGCCTGGGCTATAACCTTGATTTCTTGGTTTTTCAGACTCATCTGGTAGGACTGGCTGAAGCTCCTCATGGGTGCCACTTTGGTCTGGCTGTCCATGTGTAGCTGGTGCAGCAGTTTGGCCTCGTCCCGCCCACCATGCTGGGCCCCTGGCACTGGCTGCTGACACATTTTCTGGTGTTCACACAGCTTAAAGTGTTCTATCACAGTGTTCATCTCAACCGGCAAGTCTTTGTAGTTGAGAACAGCACAAGGCACAGGGACTCTGCCATGCATAATGAAAGGGATGTTGGCTTCCTTCACAATAAAATAACACTGAACCAATTCAGATGCTTTATGCTCCTCTTGTTGGCTCAAAAACCGTATAGGAAGAGAACAAAAGTCTGCAGTCACAAGAGGAAAAAATGGTTCCTTCTTGTTTTTTGCTTCAGATAGGAGTGGACAAAAATGGCCTTTGCTGAAGCCAAGAATTATGGGTGTTTTGCAGCATTTGATAGGTGGCCACTCAAGTGGGAGGTACATGCCTGCTATGTGGCTGTCATCCTCAAAATCACTACCATTCGATGGGACTGTGTCTGTCACAACAATGATTGGCCTTCGCAAAATGTTACTCAGCACATAGATGTGCACAGATTCCAAAAGTTCATGAGGTGCTGCCTTAGAAATACTAGACTTGCTGAGAGCACTGATGCTGCGAACAACCTCCTCCCACTGTTGGCTGATGATCTGAGAACAAAATATCATTTTTTGATAAAATATTACATGTGCGGTCACTGTATGGTAATGTAATTTGTTTCACCTAAAGTAAAATCTAAATTTATATTACAATCTCTGACACAACAGTAAGAAGAATTTCAGAGCAAATGGCATTCAGATTTAACAAACATTTAATTAAATAATACCATTTTTACTACACTATTAAAGCATTTGACTAGGCATAACCGCATGTATGACAAAAAAAAGAGAGAGCGAGTGAGAGAGAGAGAGAGAGAGAGAGAGAGAGAGAGAGAGAGAGAGAGAGAGAGAGAGAGAGAGAGAGAGAGAGAGAGAGAGAGAGAGAGAGAGAGAGAGAGAGAGAGAGAGAGAGAGAGACAAAGAGAGAGAGAGAGGGAGAGAGAGAGGGGAAGAATAAGAGAGAGAGGAAAAAAAGGAAAAAGGGACAAAGAAAGAAGACAGAAAATGATTAAGAGGAACAAATAGTTACAAACACTGTTCAATGTTAAAGAAGAGTGTTATATTGTCTGTTCCCCTACCCCCTCTAATTTTTTTCCTCTAACAATCATGATCTTATCCAGAAAAGTTTTAAAAAATGGCTGTGAATTATCCATCATTTTGTTTAAGAGCAAACTTGTACTTTGTAGCACAGTATGGGCAGAAACAATTTTTTTTTTTTTTGCAATACAAATAACATTTGTTGTGATTTTTTTTGTTTTTTCTAATTGATTAACTCCCCCCATAATCAAAGTACTTGTACCAAAAAGGTACGAGTAGAGCAATGAGGTGTGAAAACCAGGTTGAAAACAGAAGTTCTCGTATCACTCCAAATGATGCTGAAATATCATGAATTACATCATCCTTTTAGAAAAGCTGTTTACCTTTGACTCATCCTTCAGAGATTTGAGATCGAGGAGCTTCTGTCGCCACCATCTCCGCTTGTAGCTGTCATTTCTATTGTGTGTCATGGCCAGGAGGAGAAGTTCTCGAAGTGTAAAATGTTCATCAAATACGCTCCAAATGGCAAAAGAAACAGCGTGAAGAAGACAGTTTCCATCTTCTGCAAGAAAAAGAAGAAAAGAATTCATGAGATTACATGAAATCTGAGATCACTGCCATCATTGAACTTTTCAATTAATCACTAGAAACTTTTACTCTTTTACATGCCTATTGTATGCAAAGAAATTAAAACTGCATGCTAATGCAATAATACCATACAAAATAAAACGGCATAGTCAAAATAAATCTGAGAAGCAATGTGTGTATGAAATTTACAGATTTAGTTTTAGCCTTAAGGCATCCCATTCAATGAAAAACATTTTTTTTGGTCTGTCATTACTAACCTAATTACTAAAATTTTAAAGTATGAAACTGTGAAAGTGTCTTTCTCCTAATCATGCATAACATTTTCTTCATAAGTAAATTAACTTTGATAAGATTGTGAACACATTGGAACTGCAATGACTTTCTAGACTTAACACTAATGTAGCCTATGTTTTCATGAGGTAATATTGAAATATACAGTACAACTAAATAATTAATTATATATATTCTTTTAATAGAGGCTAACAAATAGCAGCCAGAAACTGAAAGCAAGAAAAAATGTAAATTGAGTAATAATGGTTTTATTGGTTGTTGTTTTTTCCTTAACCACTTACAACCAATTAATATCTGAATTCTTTGTTATTGTAGTTTGATAGACTTCTAATGCACTTATGCTGTCATGTTACAAACAAAAGCAAACTAACGACCAGACAAGAAATCATCATGAGTTTAATCAACTAAACCTCTTCCTCATTTGTAAACAAGCTCTCAATTTTTTACAGCCATGTTAATTATAGTAACCATGAAGCAAACTTTAACATAGACTGTGTTTCAACTACTTGTAGCTGACAAAGTATAAAAAATTAACGTGAAAAGCATACATTATTTTTCACTGTTTGATGATCTTAATACAAATCCTAGTGAGTGCCCGGCTGTGAATACTTACTTGGAACAGCTACTGGTTCTAGTTTCAGCAGGTCAGGGCACCAGTTCAAGGCCTGAGACTTTTCCAACTGTTTCCTCAAAAGTCTATCAAAAACACTCTGGCTGTACAGTATCTGGAACTCTCTATCAAGGTGCTCTCTTGGATGCAAGCGACAATCAAAGAAACTAGCATCCTTGTTGAAGCTGTAAGGGTAGCCTCTACTCTCATCATTATAATTGATATTTTTCTTAATCTGTTTGTGAATGTCTTCTCTATATTCACTTTGAAAAGATATGAGAGACAAATATTTTTCCGATTCTGTGAAATCCATTTCAAGGAATCTGAAAGAGCAAAAAATTATTTAAAAAAAGGTGCACACTAATTAATAAATTCTTTTATATTAACACGGCATAAAAAAATATGTCTTATATTATAGGAAATCAATATCTGGATTTAAAAGCATAAAATGTAAATAAACGTATAGGGGCTATTACTTCTTTGCAAGGATAGAAAATCTTAATCGCTTTCCCTCCTATAGATTTAAACCTGAATATTCATCGAATAATTGCATGCTCTACCCATCAATTCAAGATCGATAAAGTGAGAGCAACACTCCAAATCATTTCTGATAATGAAATCATTCAATCAAATTTTCTCTGAGTCCACCCCGAATAAAATAATCAATATGTTTTTTAAGATAGGTGCAAAATTTAACCCTTTGCAAAAGAAAGGTTTATGTTACATCGCATATAATCTTAAATAAATTGGCATGCTGGGGTTTGATTTTTGCGGATTTTGGGGGGATTTATTTGTTTGCACCTGTAAAAAAGAGAGGAAAAGTCTTTTTATTTCTCTTCTTTCTGCAGGCTTTGTAGTCTAATAAGTAATTTTTCTCACTTCTTTCTGTGTTACTGCATTTGCCTGCCTGTCTACACTGTCACTCTATCCAGTTGGTTTGATCTGAGGAAGTAATGCATGTATCAAAATAATATGTGTTATGACTGTCTACAACAAATCTTGATTCTAAATCAAGTACTGAGAAATCCACTTAAGATTAACATCTAGGTGACAGGTCAAAAGTTCTTCTATCCCCAATTTATATTTAAAGGTAATGTTACATTGTTAGTGAAAAGACGTGGATTTGGTGCATCTTGAAATATATTTAAACCAAAGTTTTCTTAAACATGGTTTATCTCATTCAGATGCTACTGTACAATTAGCTGTATGTTAATAAAATGAGACATAAATTTCAAAGGTTATGTAAAAAAAGACAAAATTAATTTCTTTTTTCCATTTAATTTCAAATAAAAGTTTTCTACAAGTTATATTATTATGAGAAAAATATAGGCTACTAATTAATTAATTGACATTGATAAATTTGATAAAAGTAGACCCATCTAGATCTAGATCTAAGTTTCTTTAACTTTAAGGTATTTTTTATTGAAGGCATATTTTATACTCAAGGATGGTTTTTAACATTAAAATCACTTAGGGCATATTCAGCCTTTTTCAGAGGCTGACTACATGATTGATGTTAGTATATAAATTTGTTTGTAGGCCTACAAACTGTAGAAGTAGGCTACCTTGGTCTCCGTCTATAGATGGACAAAAAATCATTTTCTTAACATTTCCACCGCACACATATCCCCAGATTCTAGTTATAGAAAGTTTAGATTAGATTCTAATTAATCTGATCTAGAGTCTAGATCTAGATACAATATTTTTATAGACAAAAATCAAAAATCTAATCTAGATCTAGATTCTAGAATCTAGTCCTTGAAGCTACCTCACACAGATCATAATATAGATCGACTCTTCAAGGCTCATATTTTTAATATAGTTATGATTAACTTGATTATGCATACCCTTGATTCTGAAGATCGATTTGATATGTATCTGGAATTCGGTAAGATTTTAGATCTAGAAATCTATAGATTCTAGTGAGTCAGTAATGTTATAATGGTCTTGGGTGACTCTTGGTTGAAAAAGTAATGTCGTTAGCTCCTCCTGTTCGGGGAATTACCGTGGGTCACGTGACGGTGGTCCTAAAATAGATCATGATACGGAGACAGAAAAATCCCATAACAACAAAGGTTCCTTTACAGACGCGCAGAAACTTATCGATTGCTATTTACGCATTATTTGAAATATTTGAAGAAGAAAAGAATTAAAGGGTGATCCTGAATATAATCTCCATCTATGCTCGAAATAAATCAGAAGTTGGTTGCTGTTTAAGTTTAAGTGCTTAGTTTGTTGGCTGACTCGGCTACTGTGCAAGTGCGCAGTAGGTTTCGCTTGCGTAGTTTCGAAAAGAAAAGCACCGCTCATTGGTTTTAGTAAGTTTACATGGCAAAATGTTTCTTTACTTCAGTGATTTGGTCTGATCAGATAATCATTAAGATCACAAATCTAATCCACTGAAGTAAAGAAACAGTTTGCCGTGTAATAAGGTGCTTTTCTTTTCGTATATAGGCCTAATAATGCCGTTTTATCGTTATTATTTTGTACAAATACTGGTGGCAAAGTAAACGCGGGTTCATTTAAAGATCGACCTTGGTTAATTATTCCTCAATTTAAAACCAACACTTATCACATTTACTATCCGCATTTAAAAAAAATAAAAACGTTTCTTTAAATGTACATGGATGATAAAAAGAACATTAGCATATGGGTGTGTGAGCTATTGCTATTAGACCCGAAAAAGACCTTCTATCAACACCTACGAGGTGCACCACCTTTGATTACTGTAATTATCTTCATATTTTTTTCTTCATTGGCGGATACCACCTTGTTGAGACGCGAAAGTCACAAAACTAGATATAACTTGAGACCAACAGTTAGGACACTAGACGATGAGGTGCGCGTGGTCAGGCGTTTGGTAAAATTTCCCAGTTGATTTATAGCGATGGCTGGTTGTCATGAGTATCAATGAATCTCTAGGCAGTGGGGACGACACTTCCCTTTTGAATCTCTATCCAATACCGCTGCTCTAAGCAACAGGAGGTAGACTGTAGATCTTATGGAATATCGGATTTTCATCAAAACTAGTTCATGTCCAACTCCCTTGTTTCAGTTTCAAACTGAAAATACATGTAACCTGTAGAAACCGGCGTGGAAAGGGGGGGGGGGTCCGGCTTTCTTTATTCATGTAGCACTGTTAAGGTTTCAGGTTGTAAAACGGTCAGACATTGCTTGAGACCAACAGTTAGGACACTAGACGATGAAACTTTCAGACATGTTCGTGAGTTAAACACTGCCATTTGTTAAGATAATGGTTTTCAAATCACTACAGGTTACTGTACCTTTTGTTCACCGAAGCATCCAATACATTCTCCAGATCAGCTTCAACATATCTATTATAGTCGAATAATCATATTAGGCCTACTATACACTATTACTAGAAATTACGAAGGTGCGCGTGGTCAGGCGTTTGGTAAAATTTCCCAGTTGATTTATAGCGAGTGGCTGGTTGTCATGAGTATCAATGAATCTCTAGGCAGTGGGGACACGTACATTTCCCTTTTGAATCTCTATCCAATACCGCTGCTCTAAGCAACTGTATGCTGTAAAAAGTAAACATAATTGATAATGTACCTGTACGGAATGGTGAACCAGGAAGCGAGATCACTCTGGTTTAACCAATCGTTTTACATACTAGCAGGACTTGGCCGCATACGCCTCAGCATACGCTTCTTATATCAGACTATACAATGTGTCAGCCGACGTCATCCTATTTTCTCATTATTAATTCATTCGTCATCACATAATTATAGTCATCTCAAAACTGCGCATATGCTTCTCTCAATCTCACTCCTTGGTATGTCTTTCAGTCGTCTCTGTCTCTCTGATCTTCTCTCTCTCTTTCTATCTCTATCTGAATCTCTCTCTCTATATACCTCCCCCTTTTGATATCTATCGTTCTCCTTTCTCCACGTGCCCCTCTTCTCTCTACTGTAGTAGAAGTAGCAGTAGTAGAACTAGTAGTAGTAGTACTTGGTTGGTTGGGGTTGGTTGGGTTGGTTTATATTATTATTATTATTATTATTATTAT
>RQTK01000025.1:183198-228247 GCA_003991915.1 Elysia chlorotica | reverse complement strand
AGTAGTAGTAGTAGTAGTAGTAGTAGTAGTAGTAGTAGTAGTAGTAGTAGTAGTAGTAGTAGTAGTAGTAGTAGTAGTAATAATGATAATAATAATAATTGTAATTATAGTCACTCTAGTCTAGTCTCTAGTCTTTATTCTCATCGAGCGAGAAAAAAAAATGGTATAGAGCAAGAGTTACAGCAAAATGTACGTTTTTCATACAGTAGACTAATTGCTAGACTATAAAGTAGACCTATGCAAAGCGATGTTTACCATGAGAAATCGATCGGATCGAACAGAGTGTAGCAAGTATTGATTAATAGTGGCGTTGTGATCGGTTTTGTACAGCGCTGGCGCCGCCAGTGTTTCCACCGCCTGCCGCAGTGCCAGACAGCTAAAGTACCAGAGAGCTAGGGTGCCAGGTCCCCCAAGCTGAACCGGTCTGTCGAGTTTGGTCATGCCCGTGCCTGGGGATTGGAAGAAGGGTAAACATTGGTGGAAGTCATCATGCAGGGACGACAAGTGTGGTTTTGATAAGGAAAATTCATTGATTCCTATTTCTGGAAATAGGTAAGAATTGAAACGGTTTATGTATTTGTGTTGTTGTTTTTTTTTACAAGACCAACACTCACTGACTCAGTTTTAGTTTGGATAATGGGCCTATTTGCTCTCTCTCTCTCTCTCTCTCTCTCTCTCTCTCTCTCTCTCTCTTTCTCTCAATCTATCTCTCTTTTCCTCACAAGTATTGGTATTTTATCTCAATCTCTCTCCATAATCTTGGAGAAAAAAAACAACAACAACAGGAAAACAAATACCAAAAACAACTCACAAAGTTTAATTAGACTTCAAGGGTTGGATTGATTTTAATCTTATAGGCCTACTTGTTTTAAAAAGCATTTTAGCTCAACCTATTATCTCTTCGTCTCAATAAATTAGGTGAGGCTGCAATTTTGGAAGAAATAAAAACACATTTATTTGGGTTTAAATGTTGTTAAAGTTATAATGATAAATGATTTGATGATGATTTCTTCAAAGTGCGAAGCATTGGGTGTGAATATTGTTTGCCAAGCCCTAACAGAAAAGGTTAATATTATACTATTTTTCTTCGCTAAACATTGCCGATGTTTATTGTTTTGCTCTTTTAGTGAGTCATTATTCTTCGCTGCCTAAATTACAACATGACTTAATGGGGTTTTCCCGCTGCACTTGGTAACTTTTTAGAGACAAGTTTTTAAGTTAAGATTTATCCACACGACATTCTTTCTCAAACTAAATAAAAGCAATTGTAATGATCTAAAATATACTAGAGGCATATTAAACATGTCAGGAAAGCGCACGTTACTAAAAATACTCGACAAGTTAATAAAGTAATACAATTCTACACATGTATCACCTTCCCAATAAATGTCTTTAATTCGGTAAAGTGATGTTTTAATGATATTTAACTTTTTCACTCTTTAGGGGATGAATACAGAGCTGGAAAGGGTCACTTTTCAAGCAAAATGATTAAAGTTGTGAAGAAGAAATCGTCTGTTATAACGAGTGCAACATGACGTTTACAATCTTAGCGCTAGCGTATCGGAGTACTATCATGCACAATTATTGGTCTAACAGGCAGAGGGTGAATTGCTCATCACCACACCGTCATCTGATACTTCTACTCACTGGCGCCCTGGTGCTGGTTTGTCAACTGCGTAAGTCTTATGATTATAACAACACCAAAAATGACCTCCTCCCTTTTACGTGAGATTCGACCACAATAAAATTATACATTTATATTATCAAACACAATTGCCATTCTGGCCAGTGCTGATAAACCCTGAACCTTTTCTCAATGTTTTCCTCCATTAATTTTGTTTAAGGGATGGATAATGTTTGTGTGGGTTTTTTTTTTAAAAATCTTAAACTAACTCTTTTTCACTGTAGTTTCGGAGATGAAATTTGTGCATTTTTCATTCTATAATTATGATTGTACTTTTGTTTCCTTTGTTTAGCCCATGTAATTTGATTTTTTAGATGAAATGTGTATCTGCCATTCTTTGTGACTGTAGCGTTGCCAACGTTGTGTCCACCAGACTCCGGCAAGGCTCTTGTTGCCACCGCGTGCAGCCCAAACAACGCGACGCCGCCCCTGTCCTGCCCCACAGGCGACTGGGTGTGGTTGAGTGAAGAGTTCTATGTTCCTCAGGGGGGCGTGGCAGACTCGGGGCCAGAGTGCCCATTTCAAATCCAGCAGTGTAACGAACTCGTGACATCCACTGGGCTAGAGACGAACTGCAACGGACCGGTAGGGGTGGAGCGGTGCAGGGAATATGTCGACTTTGACTACGCCAGGACGCAGAAGGAGTGTCTGAGGAACGCCTCGGATCTTGTGGCGGCTGTCCAGTACTCGTGTGTTCAAAGTGAGGGACAGCTAAAGGCAGCATTTAAAAAACAAAACAAAGCAAGATAAGATAAGATAAGATGCACATTATATAGGCATTCAGAAAATTTGCGTTGACATTGCCTTTGAAGAGATATGAATTCATTTTACATGCATAATAGCGTTGTGTAAATCTAGTAAATGGTTGATTTAAAACATTGACTTAACATGAGCCAAACTCTTCCTGACAGACACAGACATCTTTGACCTGTGTGACACGACGCTCCAGCTTGGATCTCAGTTCAGCTCAGACTTCCAGATGGTGTATCTGGCCAGCCCAGCCTTCCCCAGGTCCTCCAGTTCGGGCAGTCTATGCTCCTGTACACTGCAGGTTGGTCGCTGTCTTAACACACAAACCAGCAATTAATCCATATTGCGCACAGATCCCAAGATCAAAGTCTTAAAATTTTACGTGCAGTCAAACAGAGACACAATAGATGTTGCGATGAGGGACCATATTGCAAGGATGAACTCGATAGGTTAGTGAATATTTATGAGTAGCAGCCAATCATAGCCAATCAAACTAAGGGCACCAATTATTATGAGCAATCACAAAAGCCCATGCCTAAAGAGCGCGGTTATATATGACCCAACACGCACACTCACCCGAAGACACATTTTTACGGAAGTGTAAATGGGTTTATCGCTACTTTCCGGAAAAATCTAGTTTCCAGATAGTTTTCCTTTTGCGACTGATATTAGCGAAATCACAAACAATAGCGCATCCGTTTTGCAAAGACATCCGTTCACAGCCCATGAAACCTTGGCTTGGTGCTTTGATTTGCAGTCAATATATAAAGCGAAAGTTCGACTTTAAAATTTAAAATCTTTTCTGAAATTCTTTACATCGACTGACACTGTCGTCTGGAAAATCGAAAGCTTTGTGCAATAAGCTGTAGATCATTGTTACTGTAAGAAAACAATATGCCCGATCGCCAATTCAAACAGGGGCCTCTCGAATAGAAAGCCAACGCTCTACCTTTTCTTGGCGAGCTCAACCCCATTTGATGATTGGACTGGCTACTTAGGTGTAGGCCTATATTTTTACAACGAAGCTCTTGCCGCGTCTTGCCTCATCTCACCACACGTACTGTTTTGATTTCACATAAAAAATGTTTACAAGAAAGTAATGAGTGTTCATTAAGTAATAAGCACACTGAAGGCGTAGGTAGACGTGGATTGTCATAGAAAAATAGTCTTTGACAGTAATGTTAACATCCATTTATTACTTAGTATCTCGATGAAGCAATTGAAATGTTTAAGTTCGGCAAATTTGCCGTCGTCATTGTAATACACGTTTTGTAAATTATGTTTTGTAACATTAGTTGTCTTTCTCAATGTGAAAATGGGAAATGGGGATAGCGAAAGTGGTCTTGAGATGGAACCGGGCATCTTCCAAGTGCTCATCTCCTTCAAGCCTTTCAGACTGTATGTTTGAGAATCTCACGACCTTCACACTTCCCCCCACAGGGTTCCAGACTGGGAGTGAAGGCGGTGCAGGTCAGCGTTGCCGCGCGGTTGCCATGGCAGCGTGACGTCAGCGCGGGCTCGGACTTCGAGGCTGTCCTAGCGATCCGCAGCAAGGGCTCCACCCTGTACAAGTCCAACGAGTGCGCAGGTTGGCTCAGGCATAGCAAACATCACAGAATATTTGAGTAGTACACGCAAAATTAAAACAGTGTTACCACACCCAGTCAACATGCCATTCATTACAGAAAGTTGTCTCTCTATGATTTGTCAATATTTAACGAATACTGTCATGGTCGCCTATATTTTCAGTTTGGCTGTTACAAATGTAAACAAAACTTTTTCCAACGTCCACTTTTTTTTTATTGAAAGCCACTATTTTCCCGCATGCCACACAGTCATTCTGCTACGATATTTTTTCTAATTACCCAGACTGCACCTCTGTGGACAGCGTGAACATCATCCTGGTGAGCTCCTCATCCGGAGCATCCGAGATGACCATCACCTACTCAGACTTCGGACTGGGACACCAGAACGTGTGGCTGCAGATAAAAGGTTTCAAGTGCCGTCAATTTTGTCTTTCAGTACTAATATATTTTTAGGAGGGGGCGTGACCCAAGGGTTTAGCGCGCGGCTAATATTCGAAAGATGGTGGGTTCGAGTCACATTCAATTTCCCTTGATTATTCGCTTATAATGCCCTATTATTTCTCAAGAACAAGGTTGACAAACAAGTCACAGACCAATATGGTTTTGAGATTGCTTTCCTGTTGATATCTTACAGAGCATTACGTGCGTGACAAAAGCTCTTCTCTCAGATGTGAACATTCACGACGCTTTTAAAAAGTGAAATTAGAAAGTTATATGCAATGTGAAGTAAATTCACCTCAGCTAAATAGCAATGCCCAAATTAAATAATTATTGATTAAAGTAGTTGATCTTATATTTCTCTTCTCCATCAGAGTTGGGCCCACAACTAAACATTTCATGCAGGTCTACACCTCTTCCTACGGACAGAATCATCACAACCACCACAACCTCAACAACATCAGCAACAACAGCAGCAGAAACAACAACAATAGCTAAATCATCAGCACCAGCAACAATGCCATTTCCAGTTCCAAATGCCCCAGTGACGACATCGCCAACGACAACAGGGGGAACATCATCCGACGGCGGAGGGCGCGGGTCAAAAACAAGGGTGCCTGCAAACGGTAATAACGAAAAACAAGGATGACTAGGAGTAGCAATTGCAAAAACCTAGGATGCCTAGAAAGAGTATTAGCAGAATGGATGCATAGAAATGCTAATGCCAAAACAGTGGTACCTAGAAAAAAAATGTTAATAACAAAACAGCTATGCCCAAAATAACTAATAACAATAACAATGACACATGTAATAAGCAGGATGTCGCCCAGGTATGGTAGTAACAGCAATGACTACAATGCCTGAAAAAGGTAATAGCAATGCCAGATTCAATCTGAATCTGGTTGAGGACATTGAATTAGGTACAAACCAAGATAATGCAAAATATGAAGACTGATTTTTTTTAGTTAACCACCGACTTGCGGACTCTTCATATCGAAAGCACAAAAAATAACAGAAAAAAAAACAAAAAACAAAAAACAACAACAATAAAAAACGGAGAGGCTGCGAGACTATAAGCTTGAAAGGTCATGAGGCTCTTCAGCTTTGCAAAGAGTTTATACTTGAATAAGACAATAAAAGTTTACTTCTTATCCTGGTTATAGTTGAAACCTCATCAGAGAAAGAGCTGTAAATGTCACATTCTTCGAAAAATACTTTGCCATGCTTGCCCACAACAGAGCAAAATGAGGTAAACTGAATCTCAGTCAAGTCGGTTTAAAGCTAAACACAACATTTATGGTTCATTTGGCAGACCTTGTTACCCCAATGATCCTGAGTAAAATGATGAGATAAAACAGGGCAAATTTTGCTTTGCTAACAACAGCATAATAGTATCAAGAGTTTGTAGTTTGAACAAACCTTGTCATTATTTGAGCTTGAGAAATTATAACCTCATTTCCTACAAGTACCTACAATTGGAATTTTCGTTTGTTTGTTTGTTGTTGTTTTTAATATATCCCTCCTGTTTAAACTGTAGACTCCTCAAATATCCTTTTTGATTATTTAAAAAAGTTGGACCCCACAGAGGTTCATTACGTACAGAAACTGTAGCTGCGTAAACACGAAGTTCCAATATCTAGTCCATAATCTCCCTCAAAACCCGTAAACCCTAACAAGCTTAACAGTGTTGGACTTTGTGCTTCTGCCTCAGATAGCGGGGGCGACTCGGGCGACGGCACGACAGTCATAGTGTTGGTGGTGGTGCTGCTGCTGCTACTCACGGCTGGCGGCGTCCTCGGCTTTGTTTTGTACAGGTAAACCTCACTCTCGTTCTGGTGTTGTAAATTTTTTTTTTGGTCGGATTTCGTCCTCTTCTGGTTTGAGCGGTGTCAGAATAATGTGATCGACTGAGACAAAAGTCCTAGTATCCGTGCAATTTCTTTGTGCGGTAGCACGCAAAATTTATTGTCAGACGTTACAGTAGGAAAGAAAATTTTCTGAAACAAAGGATACGGAACAATTTTCTCATTATTTTCACTGTCATAGACCATACAGGCATGCATTAAAATGATATCAACGCTGATGACTCAGGACTTTAGTGCTAATGCATTCTTTTTTAAATACTCTTTACTAGTATTTATTGTATCTTCATCATCACCACGCACCACTAGTACATTCACGTGTACTGCATTAATACTGTTTTAATATTGCCGCTTCTGCTATGTCTACTCTTACTTACTGCACTATTATAATTACTAGTGCTGCAGCAACCACTGCCACTAATGTCGCTATATCATCAACTAACTTATATGGAAGGCTGTCATACAGCGGCATTTTCCCATCAACTCTACAGCATAAAAAAATACCGGTAGAGGATATTAATCTATGGTTATATTTTATCGAAGAGTTGAAAAATACGTTAACGATCCTAATCAAATAGTGTTTTTCCTTAGGAGACGCGGACAGTGTGGAGCGGACGGCAAGAAGGGCGTTAAACCCATGGTCCAGGCTTGGCTCAGAGACTTCCAGTGCTGCGGCTGGCTGAAGTCTGCCGAGAGGAGTCCAGGGGATGGTCAGGTGGCAGAGGACCACGGAGCCGAGGCTGGAGGCTTTGACTCAGCGCTGGTATCTCATGCCGGGTCCCGCGAACCTGTTGGTTTCACCAACGCGGGATTCATTGATGAGCAGCCTACCCCTGGGCAAGATCCCCGCAAACCTAATCCGCGGGCTGTGGAAGTGGTCGAGACGGATGAAGGGGATATGACCATCATCCACAACGAGGTTTACCAAGCGCACCGGGAGATGGTGGAGGGCGAGGTGGCCAGGATGAAGCGGCAGAGGCGGGAGCAAAAGGCGCACGGTTTGGACGGGACTCTGGAGGATACTACATCAGACACCCCGGCTACAGACACTAAAATAGGTGCACCCAACAGTATAGACAAGGAAAGCTCACCCGCTTTATACGAAAAGTGTGAATGATCGCCTTGACAAATCCGAAAACCTTGAGCCATCCGACCATGACTACGCAGCCATACGTCACTACCAGCCTTTTACACGCAAAAATCAACAGC
Source organism: Elysia chlorotica (assembly GCA_003991915.1). NCBI lineage: Eukaryota > Metazoa > Mollusca > Gastropoda > Plakobranchidae > Elysia > Elysia chlorotica. The sequence continues at coordinate 220,718 of RQTK01000025.1, read as the reverse complement.
AGGCAAGCTCGCACCCGCATATGGATGCAGGCGTGCAGGAAAATTTATATGAGGATATCAAAATAGTGGACAGAGAATCTTCAGGTCAAAGGAAGGAAAGCCCTGTCCAAGATGTTGTCAATCCAAAGTCCCGTCATAGGCACCAACCAGGTGTGGTCAGTGGTTCAGGACAATCAATGGGCAGAGGGACCTTTGGTCGAGAGAAATCGCAAAGCAAAAACAGAGAAGACGAGTCCTCACCCAAAGATGATCTCTTGAGTCCAGAGGAAAGAGATATGTTCATTGCACTTGGGCTGGCTGGAGAACGCCCGAACACAGATAAAAACGTCACAGATTTAGATAACACAGCCACTGTGGAAGGAAGAAACTCAGCTGAATTGAATATCCAGCCTTCGGCTACGTCCGGTTTGAAAGGAAATGATCACGACCCACCAGAAACTCATGAAAATGTGAAACCCAGTGTGAAGACAAAAAAGACTGCAAGACCAGACTTGGTGTCAGATATTTTGGAGCTCTCGCTGCAGAACATCAAAGGAATGAAGAGAGGACAGGGCGGTGATGAGGCGGGGGGCGGGGGAGATGGCGGTGTCAGCGAACAGGATGCTGTTGATCTGCAAGAAGGACAGGTGCAAATGAGTGAATGTTGAGCTCCAGTGCTTGGTGCATGATATTATTACGCTAACCTAAACAGGTAAAGCTCTCTCAGAAACATTCTGATCTTTCAATGACTTCTGCTCTAAAGGGGTCTGAGGTGCTGTGGCATGAAAGGTCTCACAACGCACTAATCATCAACTAGCTGTGCATAATAGGCGTGGTTAACCTTCGAAGGATTGAGCCAGGCAGAATAAATGTGTAAGAGATAGAGAGAGAGAGAGAGAGAGAGAGAAAGAGAGAGAGACGGAGAGAGAGAGGGGGGGGGGAGAGTGTGTGTGTGTATGTATGTGTGTGATCATGTACATCGATGTAAGCCTATTTGGATGCAAAATATATTGGATCTAATTTAGTCCACCACCTCACATTAGTGCCTTTGTAATTGAGCCGCTTTAAACTTGTGGCCACTAATTTAATGTGCATTTTTTCATTACATAGGAAAAATATATCACTTAAGCATGTTCAATTATTGTTGATTTCATCATTCGTGACACTGACTTTGGAAATCGTAACTTTCAAGTTGACCAAGACCGTGTCATTTCCATAATGAAACAATATGCTGGGAATGGTTAAATTATATTAGGGCTTTGCATTATCCTTGCTTTGTCATGGTGAGCTGTTAAGCAACGCATACCTTGTGCCGTTCCATGAATTGAGTATTTATTGAACCTAGGGAAATATGTGGAAAACACTGAATGGCATTACCACTGAGCGGATTTTTCTCTGCACAAACTGTAACAGTAAAATATGCCGGAGATCTAAAGCAGCGGTAGAAATTGAGATATATACGAGAAAAAGGTATACTGTAGAACCCAATACAAGTTGCACTGTCTTGGCAAACAAAGCTTTTCATTGAATGTTCATATCCCCCTGAAACTTTTGTATGTTAATTAACATAAATCAAGGAAATGCTTGTGTTATTGTAAAGGGATCCTGGTGTTATCTCTACAGAAACAGTGATGGAGGATACCACATTCGTCCCGGCTCTATTAAGCTTTCTAGAACCTGCAGACCAACTACAATACACCATTTCTTGTCTATATAATCTACACACACTACGTGTAATACCATCAGTTCTGATCTGAAGTGGAGAGAGTAAATAACGAAGAAAGGAAGAGAGTGAGAGAGAGAGAGAGAGAGAGAGAGAGAGAGAGAGAGAGAGAGAGAGAGAGAGAGAGAGAGAGAGAGAGAGAGAGAGAGAGAGAGAGAGAGAGAGAGAGAGAGAGGAAGAGAGATGATGATTGTGATGATGAACTATATTCTCACCTCTCACAGTTACTGATGATACTGATAAATTTACTCTTAAATTCCGTTTGGATAAATAAAGTTTATCATATTAATTTTCAGACGTTATTTCCTGAGATCTTATAAAGGTTACTTTCTTACACAGCTAAGCTTCGTGAATTATAGACTCTTTTTTTTTTCAAAGCGTGATTAAGTATAAGTTAGTAAAAAATGTTTTGATTTGTTTTGCTTGTAATACTGAAATACTCTCTTTCCCTTATTAATGTTTCTTTAACTGTTAATTCAAATGATAGGTAATAAAGATATCACCAGTTGAAATTTACAAAATTATTTCCCTTAACATCAAATATAGTAATCAACATGAAACATTTCTAAGTAAGACTCGACCAACATCAGTTACAATATCTAAACAAACATAGAGGCTACGCTTTCATTTCTTGACATTTTCTTTGTTAAATAATTCTGTCAAATCTTTACTTTTCAGTAAAAGTTCACATGTCAAATCCATTATGATAAATTTGAATGAGTGTTTTTGTCTCATTACTAGCCAACACAAAGGCTGTACATTTGCACAAAACGAAAACATTCTCTTTCAAGAGTCGCCATACAGTGAATGAAGACATATCTCTTGAATTATTAGCAGAGCGAATTTTATTAAAAATTACATGAGATGACATCCATATCCCAAAAATGTTCAATCATATAAAAAAAAAAGAAACAACAACACAATTATCAATAGCATATTCAATATTTTAATAAAATTTCAACTCATTTCATACAAACATTGCCTAGAATAGATAATAATGATTTCAAAAATTAAAACAACTGGTAAATGGGACATTATTTAAGCCTTATGCAGAGCACCAAAAAAAAAATGAATACATCAATTAGAAAAACTATGGGACTAGAGAACTAGGGAAACTATCAACTAAAACTACAAATCACACATTGTATGAGGAATATACATTTCTACCCGTAATGGTGTTATTAAACCAAGAGCATAGACTCATCAGTAGAAACAATTTTTGGCCTCCACAAGACAAAGTAGTTTTATTTTTAGAGAAGATCCATATATTATCTGATGTTGAGTGTTTAGTGTGATTTTGGCTCTGTTGAGTTCGTCATCTTGATAAAATATTTGAACTGCCATACATTCATGCAAAACATGTCTTAGTGCTCTGAATTCATGCAACAGAATTATTAAGACTTTTTTCCCATTTTATTTTAAAATAAATTTTTTAAAGCAGGTATCTGATAAAGCCAAAGTCATTTGGTGAATGCAAATAAATGAAAAGTCATAAAAAATTAAAAAATCATCCTGAAAAACAAAAACAAAACAACAACTCACACTTGTGAATTATCACTAAGATTCAAATGCTTAAAACATGATATATTGGGCATGATAAGTGGGCTCAACTTATTAAGCATAATCAAGATATCCTCAGGCAGTTCATAGAAATAAACTTGATGACTAAAATTTATAACCTTAGTGAAATGGTTCTCAAATTTAGCATTCTAGTTTATTATCATGCATGTACATTTTTACCAACGCCACTCTTGGTTTCGTATGTTCTTACTTTGCTTTTAATCGACAATGATCCCTATACCTAAAAAAATAATGGATTGGAAAATATGAAATCATGAACAGCTAGAGATTTCAAAACTGGTTTGATTAACATTCTCGCCAAGCTATAAATCAACAGTGTTATTAAGCAAGAGCTATTAGGATAATTGGTTAAATATATTTTTTTAAAGGAGGAAAAGTGAAGACCAAAAGTAAATAAATAAAAAAACCAACCCTCTGAATGTGCGTGCATTCACAAATCTCCCCTAAACTTGTTTTGACGGTTGAAGACTTTCAACACAAAACTAACCCTATACTTAAATGGCTTCATTGAGTTGTAATGCCGTTACATTATTCTAAAATTTCAAGAAGAATTAACCTGCAGTATAAACACAAAGTACAAATCAATCTGTTTATTTTATTGTAAAGTATCCCCAGTATTCATCTTTTGCTGATTTTGGAAGAGGATGAAATCTTGAAATGCAATCAAGGAAAAGTAATGGCAGGGGTTGGTGATAAAGGAATCCTATTTCAATAAAACAGACACAAAGCAAAGAATGGGGAGACAAAATACACAATCATAAGAATAATTTCTACTCTCCAAACTAGTTTGTCTTTCAATATCAAAATTAATAAAGTGAATTTTAAACTTTACACATCCACACCCAGTGTCAAAGATTGCATCAAAGTCAGGTGCTATATACTTCATCAGGTATGTACAAGTTAAACACTGTCTCAAACTCCAAAACATATTTTTCCTCCTCACATCAACTTTGCAGGACAAAGTCAACATCAATTCTGTAAGATAAGTCAACATCGAGTTTTTAAGAGAATTCAACATCAATTCATATTCAATTTTGCAAATGAAGTCAGCATTAACTTTGTAAGACACGTCAACACCAACTTTGTAAGAACAAACCAATATCAGTTTTGTACGTAAAGTCAACATCAATATTTTTAGTGAATTGAATATCAATTCATATTAACCTTTGCAAGTCAAGTCAACATCCATTTTTTAAGACGAGTCAACCTCAATTTTGTCAGACAATTCAACGTCAATTTGCAAGAACAATACAAATTACCAACTTCGTCAGAACTACTTAACATCAACTTTCTAAGTCCAGGTCGCGTAGTTCCGAGTTGACTTGCGCCTCCACGCTGGCTGGTAACACATCCAAGCAGAGGTCGTACTGCTGGTCGAGGCCTAGGTATGCGTCACTCAGCAGGTAGAGTGTGTAGACCACCCGCCCTGGCGTGGGCGGGGTGAGCAGAGCGATCTGAGCTCTGGTGCCCTTGGCGCCTCCTCTGAGAGGGCCCACTCGCTTGAGGGCCAGCAACTCGCGGGCCTCTGGGTCCCCCACCATGAGGATCCAGCCCTCATCCTTGGGCTTTGAGAACCGAGGGGAGTGCGCCTTCTGGTCTCTTCTCTGCAACAAGAAAATGATCGTCTCATAATTAAATACAGCGGAGTCAACTTTAAGTCAACACTTCTAACACCAACTGCTGCTCAACCCTATATGAAATGAATAAATTATCCGTTAAAAATATAGCTTTTTTCATAATCATGTAATAGCATAAAATTCCTTATTTATTTAATAATATGCAATATTTTTCATACAGAAATAATTATAAGGTTTGTGAGAACTAAAATATTTAACAGGAATTATTGCACAAGAGGACAGTAAAATTATGAAGATTCAATCATTAGTCAATACAATTTTTAAAAAATGTGATAAGCTTGTGAAATGTCAGAACTAAAAAAAAGGGAACCATAAGATCATAAGGGAGAAGCAAATTGATACTGAAGAGTTTAAAACAACAGACTGCACCTATGCTAGAATAAGAACATTTCACCTAATGGTAAATACCTCTCAGAGTCAGCAGAGTGGCATGTCTCTCTTTGTTTTGGGATAATTAAAAAGATAAAAATTCATTCCTCTGTTAGTAGAACATATGCTACTGTTTTCTTGGTTAATTTAAAACAAATCAATGCATTTTAGTTTTAACTTCACCATGAGATAGACAGTGATATAACAATCACATTATTAAACTGATAAATGCTATCTCTGATATCTGCCGTGCTGCTACGCCTCACATTGTGAAAACGACAACAAAAGTCATTGACCATAATCATTTCTGCACAAGTCCATTGTAGATATAATTATCTCACCTGAGGCTTGTTCAGGCGCCTCAAGGAAATGTTGAGTACATATTCCTGATCTGCATGCACAGGAACCCACTCACTGTCTGGTCTGCGACCACCTAGAGTGATAGACAGAGATGTATGTCAAAGAGTAAAATTAAAAGATTTTAAGAACAATGTATCTTGCCTACATTTACCATTTACTAAGGAAATCAGCTTTAAACAATAAAAAAAAAAGAAACATTTTTTGGCTCAAACTGGAACGAGCTCTTATTAATCCATGGAATAAAAAATTTCATACCAATTACCCTAATCTCTACACATCAAAATATTTATTCATGTTATCCATGTTATGTATCCATGCAAGGAAAATGTTTGTTTTAACCAATATCATTTTCCCGCTTTACAATCTAATAAATACACCCACCCACCCATCTGAACGCCATTAAAATCATCTCTTTACTTTATTATAGCCTACTAATGCCGTACCTCTGTGCCATATATTGAGCGCTCTAGAAATGCTGGAATTTTCCCCCTCCATCCAACCACTAACTTGCACCTCTACCTCCACCAGAGGCAACGCAACGAGAACATCAAAAATCTGAGAAGAAAAAACAGTCAGTGTGATATGTGTAGGTCTATTGATTAAATTAGCTTAATGAATGAAGATTATTTGAAGACAATTTCTTATTAAAATTCAAAAACAGAGAAAAGTTATAGCCTATGAGTCATCATACAAACAGTGGGGCTATGAACTGTAATAACTTCATTGTTATTTTTCCACTTTTGGAAATGTTCCATGCAAACTTGAGAGCCAGTTACCTGCTCTGTCTTGGCGTGGTCCATCTCAGCTCCGAGCAGTGCATCCAGCACCTCCAGTCGACCTGCACAGATCTCCGCCAGCTCAGGCAAGCTCTCCACAGGGCCGCGCATCTCTGGAAAACCCTTGGGTCTGGCACCGGCACCTCTGGGCCTGGACACACAAAATGACATTGTTAAAGATATGAGTCATTGAAAAAAACAGATGGGTTGTAGTGCTCTTATTTCTTTAACACTGAGGGTAAATACCTGTATGCAAACCTAAAATAGGGAATGAGATTTTACAAAGGCTTGTAAAACGTTATAAAAAGTTATAACATCGCCGTTAGATTATTATGATCGAGAAATGTTGATTGCAGAAAGTAATGCTATTTAAAAATGATAGGACAAAATTAATTTACAAAAAAATAGAGCGAAGGACATAAAAACGCTTCTGCTCGGTGAGCACAACTTTTGATGATATCGCCTTCCCTACCAGTGTACTATCTATGTGCTTCTGCTCCCTACTTTTCCGAGTAAGGTGTCTACAGCAGAGCTCTTATTTGGAATATGACTTGTTCACTCAATAATCACTCTATTCATAGCTGACTGCTCCCTCCCTCTCCTTCCTTGTCTACCCCTCTTTCTCCCTGCCCCTCCCCCGTCCCTCCCTTACTTAAAGCAGTAGAGGTGCTGCTGCTGCACGTGGGGCAGGGTCAGCAGACTGGACTGGTCAGCCCAGCGCGCCTGGATGACCATCTGCAGCAGCTGGACAACGTTCAGAGAGGTCACCAGCCAGCCCTGGTCTGCACTCACGTCCAGCATGTAGATAGATAGATAGATAGATAGATAGATAGATATGTATATAGATACATAGATAGATGGATAAATATTTCAATAATTTAAAACAATTATATAGATAGATAGATAGATAGATAGATAGATAGATAGATAGATAGATAGATATGTATATAGATACATAGATAGATGGATAAATATTTCAATAATTTAAAACAATTATATAGATAGATAGATAGATAGATAGATAGATAGATAGATAGATAGATAGATATGTATATAGATACATAGATAGATGGATAAATATTTCAATAATTTAAAACAATTATATAGATAGATAGATAGATAGATAGATAGATAGATAGATAGATAGATAGATATGTATATAGATACATAGATAGATGGATAAATATTTCAATAATTTAAAACAATTATATAGATAGATAGATAGATAGATAGATAGATAGATAGATAGATAGATAGATATGTATATAGATACATAGATAGATGGATAAATATTTCAATAATTTAAAACAATTATATAGATAGATAGATAGATAGATAGATAGATAGATAGATAGATAGATAGATATGTATATAGATACATAGATAGATGGATAAATATTTCAATAATTTAAAACAATTATATAGATAGATAGATAGATAGATAGATAGATAGATAGATAGATAGATAGATATGTATATAGATACATAGATAGATGGATAAATATTTCAATAATTTAAAACAATTATATAGATAGATAGATAGATAGATAGATAGATAGATAGATAGATAGATAGATATGTATATAGATACATAGATAGATGGATAAATATTTCAATAATTTAAAACAATTATATAGATAGATAGATAGATAGATAGATAGATAGATAGATAGATAGATAGATATGTATATAGATACATAGATAGATGGATAAATATTTCAATAATTTAAAACAATTATATAGATAGATAGATAGATAGATAGATAGATAGATAGATAGATAGATAGATATGTATATAGATACATAGATAGATGGATAAATATTTTAATAATTTAAAACAATTATATAAAAAAACAATTACACGTGATTGGCTTTGTGGTTACTACTCATGATTACAGTAAAAGGTTACTACCAATGATTACAGTAAAAGGTTACCTGAAATGATTATGATATAAGGTTACTAACAATGATTACAGTAAAAGATTACTGCAAATGATTACTGTAAATGATTACCGTAAATATTTACTGTATTATGATCACTGTAAACACTTGTTTTCAATGACTACTGTAAATGACTTCCCTTACTGACTACTGTATATATCTGCCTTTGTAAATGACTGTACCTTAAATGTCTGCTGTAAATGACTGTACTTTAAATGTCTGCTGTAAATGTTTGTACTTTAAATGTCTGCTGTAAATGACTATTTTAAATGTCTGCTGTAAATGACTTTACTTTACATGTCAGCTGTAAATGACTGTACTTTAAATGTCTGCTGTAAATGACTTTACTTTAAATGTCTGCTGTAAATGACTGTACTGCTGTAAATGACTGTATTTTAAATGTCTGCAGTAAATAATTGTACTTTAAATGTCTGCTGTAAATAACTGTACTTTAAATGTCTGCTGTAAATGACTTTACTTTACATGTCAGCTGTAAATGACTGTACTTTACATGTCTGCTGTAAATGACTGTACTTTACATGTCTGCTGTAAATGACTGTACTTTAAATGTCTGCTGTGAATGACTTTACTTTACAAGTCAGCTGTGAATGACTTTACTTTCAGTGTCTGCTGTAAATGACTTTACTTTACATGTCAGCTGTAAATGACTGTACTTTACATGTCTGCTGTAAATGACTGTACTTCAAATGTCTGCTGTAAATGACTGTACTTCAAATATCTGCTGTAAATGACTGTACTTTACATGTCTGCTGTAAATGACTGTACTTTACATGTCTGCTGTAAATAACTGTACTTTAAATGTCTGCTGTGAATGACTTTACTTTACAAGTCAGCTGTGAATGACTTTACTTTACAAGTCAGCTGTAAATGACTGTACTTTAAATGTCTGCTGTAAATGACTGTACTTTAAATGTCTGCTGTAAATGACTGTACTTTAAATGTCTGCTGTAAATGACTGTACTTTAAATGTCTGCTGTAAATGACTGTACTTTAAATGTCTGCTGTAAATGACTGTACTTTAAATGTCTGCTGTAAATGACTACTGTAAATGTCTGCTGTAAATGACTGTACTTTAAATGTCTGCTGTAAATGACTGTACTTTAAATGTCTGCTGTAAATGACTGTACTTTAAATGTCTGCTGTAAATGACTACTTTAAATGTCTGCTGTAAATGACTGTACTTTAAATGTCTGCTGTAAATGACTGTACTTTAAATGTCTGCTGTGAATGACTACTGTAAATGGCCACTGCGAGTGGTCAGCGTACCTGCAGCACCCTGATGGCCTGGTCCAGCACAGACTTTGTGTCCGTGCTGTAGTCCGAGCTGGGCATGTCCAGGCGCGAGAAGTGAGCCTGCAGCAGGAGGTGCGTCTTGGTGTGCGCCGAGTCCAGGGTCAGCCTGCTCACCTCCAGGTGGACGCGGTCAGCCAGCTCTCTGCACACGGAGGGGGGGGGGGGGGCAGATATACAAACATCGTTGGTGGTCAAAAATACAAACATCGTTGGTGGCCAGTGGGGTAGGACAATTATACAAGTCTATTTGTTTACGTCGGAAGCCGATGTTCTAACCCCCCCCCCTCCAGTGGGGTAGGACAGTTACAAATCTATTTGTTAATTTTGTGTATCCTAAAGCAAATACAGCAATAATGAACCAAAAGCCGTGGGAAAACCCATACGAAATCCTCCTCATAAAGAAATGCAATGGACATTGAAGACGACTTCTTGATCAATTTCAAGGTATGCAAGATTAAGGAGAAGTCACCAGATATGTTTCGAGTCAGTGGTTTTATTTCCACTTGCTAAAGTATCTAGCTCCCCCGAATTTCAAAACGTTATTTAATTTTTTAGAGATAGAACGAGACAGAGAGAGAGAGAGAGAGAGAGAGAGAGAGAGAGAGAGGGGGGGGAGAGAGGGACAGACAGACAAACATACGGACAGACAGGCAGACAGACAGACAGAGAAGAGCAAAAGAAAGATATATAGAATGAGAGAAGAAGAGGCATAATGAGAGAGAAATTAATGAGATTGAGGAAGAGGGAGAGTGGGGGAGATAGAGAGAGAGAACCATGAGAAACAGATTGGGGGGAGAGAGAGAGAAGAGGGAGAGTGAGAAAGATAGAGAGAGAGAGAGGGAGGGGGAGAGAGAGTGGGGAGAGTAGCTGAGACAAAAAGGGAATATAGAGATTTAGACAAATAGGGGAGAGTAACAAATTTTACTCTGCAATAGAGTTGAAAACGTGAAAGAAACAGATGGGGGTGAAGATTTGTATGCTTAGCAACCCAGATGATAAAACTTCAAAGAGTTTCAACATTCAATATGCATATGCCACTTGACTGACGCGTTGGTCTGATCCTCATTGTGTCTCACGGGCAGCTCGGCAAACTCTGACGCATTCTGAGGAAGAAACGTAAAACATGACACAAATTCATTCAGTTTTACTCATCTAAAACATGACACAAATCCATTCAGTTTTACTCATCTAAAACATGACACAAATCCATTCAGTTTTACTCATCTAAAACATGACACAAATCCATTCAGTTTTACTCATCTAAAACATGACACAAATCCATTCAGTTTTACTCATCTAAAACATGACACAAATCCATTCAGTTTTACTCATCTAAAACATGACACAAATCCATTCAGTTTTACTCATCTAAAAATGGTTCAGGATTTTTTTAAACACATAATCACAACTATTACTTAGATATAAGGTGCGTTGAAACTTGACCTCAGGTTTAATTTATCATATTGATGTTCCTTGAGGAACCACACATTTATGGATAATGAGACTGCTCAAAGAGGTTTAAAGGAATACTGCTGACACTTTTTAAAAACATCTAATAAAAAAATATCCAAAGATTTTCATTGCCATCACCTCAACGAGGGTACTAATCTAATCTTAAAATGCCTTTCAGTATTCTTATCATTATATCAATAACTATTATCGCCGCCTTAAATAGAAAACAGTATTGCTCATAATTTTTTAAAACATTTCTGCTTTAAAAATCCATAAATAAGGTTTAGTTAATATACTTTATATTGCTGTTATGGTTATGCCGATTTCCAAGAACCTGCTATGTTCTTAATACTGACAGTCATACTCATTTACGATGAGCAGTTTATGTTTTATAGTTATACTTTGAACAATACACTTCATCATATTGCTATTTAAATCATGGTTATTTTCATATTTATTTTTTATTTTTCATCACAACCTATTCAACCTCCCGTATTTGGGAACAAAGTATGACAACCGTTGATACAATTACATGTATTGACCATTTCATACAGCATAGAAATAAAATACAGCAACTTTTGAAAGGAACTGAATTATTAACAAACGATGAAAGAGCTTTTTCTCTTATGTGCGCTGATGACTTATGTTTATTCTCTGACATTCTAAGCCTAGACAATTTATTGTGTAGTAGATATAATAATGTGAAAGTGAATATGCTTTGGAAGAATTTTGGCGCAAAGCTGAAACCGATACTTTTATACGGTGCGGAGATATTGGGAGTACAGTGAGAGGATAAGGTAGAAGAAGCATATACAAAATACTGTAATTCAGTAAATGATCCTAAATATTGAAAGAAAAAACAGCGTGGAATTATGCAGCTTTTAAAGGTTGTGGCAGATACCACCTTTTTGTGGATTACCAGAGTAAAGCAAAGGCTAGACTCTTAAGCTTAGATAATAAGATACACTAAGAAAGTGTATCTACACAATTAGTAATCGTGTGCCGTTCATGCGCCAACAATTATGTTCCTTGGACTTTGGTGTAGTGTGGTTATATCGGGGATACAGATGTTTTTTTGTTTATTGAGTTAAAGAAAGACTTAAAAGCTGGAGCACTCAGGAATTAAATGCTCAAGCAGATACATTTTGTCTCACCTACCTAGAATTCCACCCTCACCCCTTCGCTGCACCCTACGATTTAACACTGCTCTCACAGAAAACCAAGAATATTTGCAATGTTTCGCAACAAAGCTTACCTTAAAAAAACATGTATCGTTTCAAACTACGCGATGACAATTTGTTTATTTTTTGTGCAATGATAAAGACGAATATCATAGCATTTTGGAACGCAACATTCATATGGATTTGAGAGTAAAAATATTAAACCCAATTCTGAAAGAGACAGTCCGTACAAATGTTTCAAAGTATATTTAACTCATGTATAGTTAGTGCTATTGTTTGTTGTTTAGACCAAGTATTTAAAGGAAGACATGGACCTTCCCTCTATTTCAGAAAAGCGGAAATCTGTGTTATATTGTATGTTTATTGATTTGATGTATAGGCCATTGGGCTGAAATATCCATGTAAAATTATTTCAATTTCCATTTCTCTCTCTCTCCCCCATGTTTCTCTCTGTCCCTCTCATTCTCTGATCCCTGCTCTATGGACTCACGGATAGGACCTCAAGGTGGTCAGCTACCAAGCAGTCTGCCATCACAGTGTCCCTCCTCCACCTCTCTCTCTCTCTCTCCCTTTCTCTCTCTCTCTCTCATTCTCTCTCACGTTCTCTCCTCTCTACCCTATGGACTCACGGATAAGATCTCGAGGTGGTCTGCCACCAAGCAGCCATCGAGGTTTGCCATTGAACGGTATGTCCTCCGTTCCATCTCTCTCTTTCTCTCCTTCTCCTTCTATCTCTCTCTCCTCCTCCTCCGGTATCTACTCACGGACAAGACGTCCAGGAGATCCGCCACAGAGCAGTCAGCCCGCATGCTGCCACAGAAGCCCCGCACAGTGCTGTGCTTGAGGTAGTAGTAGGAGGCCACCCGGCCCAGGGTCAGCGGGGCTATGCTGCGGTTGTCCTGTGGAAGGGGACACAAAATAAACATGGGACAGAATCAAATTTATTAGAGAGTCTGGTTCCTTGATATCTTCACGTTTAAAACATGCGACAGGACATTAAATCAAAATGCCCTTCCCATAAATTAATAATTGGGAATTTTAACGTGCACTGCAACTTGGAGAAAAAAAAATCTCCAATACAGCAGTAGTTATTAAAAGACCCAACATAATCACTTTTATATTTCAAAAACCAGAAAAGTAAACACTGTGGTATCACAAACACATAGCGAACCAAACATCCAATATGCTTAAATGTGTACTCGGTGTAATGGAAGTGCTGAAACAACGGACCATATAGATTGTAATTCTCCACTGCCATAACAAAAGTTTGAGGAGGACATGATAGGGTTCATACTGCCGAAGACAGAATAACTACTGGGATTGACTGGCCAAACGTGGAGATATAACTGGCCGCCAGACCCCAGGCCCCTCAATAAGCGTACTCACCTCCCCAATAAGCGTACTCACCTCGCCAATAAGCGTACTCACCTTCCCAATAAGCGTACCTACCTCGCCAATAAGCGTACTCACCTCCCCAATAAACGTACTTACCTCGCCAATAAGCGTACTCACATCGCCAATAAGCGTACTCACCTCGCCAATAAGCGTACTCACATCGCCAATAAGCGTACTTACCTCGCCAATAAACGTACTCACCTCCCCAATAAACGTACTTACCTCGCCAATAAGCGTACTCACATCGCCAATAAGCGTACTCACCTCCCCAATAAGCGTACTCACCTCCCCAATAACGTACCTACCTCGCCAATAAGCGTACTCACATCGCCAATAAGCGTACTCGCCTCGCCAATAAGCGTACTCACCTCCTCTATAAGCGTACTCACCTCGCCAATAAGCGTACTCACCTCCCCAATAAGCGTACTCACCTCAATAAGCGTACTCACCTCAATAAGCGTACTCACCTCCCCAATAAGCGTACTCACCTCCCCAATAAGCGTACTCACCTCCTCAATAAGCGTACTCACCTCCCCAATAAGTGTACTCACCTCGCCAATAAGCGTACTCACCTCCCCAATAAGTGTACTCACCTCCCCAATAAGTGTACTCACCTCCCCAATAAGCGTACTCATCTCTTCAATAAGCGTACTCACATCCCCAATAAGCGTACTCACCTCCCCAGTAAGCGTACTCACCTCCCCAGTAAGCGTACTCATCTCTTCAATAAGCGTACTCACCTCCTCAATAAGCGTACTCACCTCCCCAATAAGTGTACTCACCTCCCCAATAAGCGTACTCACCTCCCCCCAATAAGTGTACTCACCTCCCCAATAAGCGTACTCACCTCCCCAATAAGTGTACTCACCTCCCCAGTAAGCGTACTCACCTCCCCAGTAAGCGTACTCACCTCCCCAGTAAGCGTACTCACCTCCCCAAATAAATAATAATCACCTCCCCAATAAGCGTACTCATCTCTTCAATAAGCGTACTCACCTCCCCAGTAAGCGTACTCACCTCCCCAATAAGCGTACTCACCTCCCCAATAAGAGTACTCACGTCCCAATAAGCGTACTCACCTCCTCAATAAGCGTACTCACCTCGCCAATAAGCGTACTCACCTCGCCAATTTGGAGACAGTAGCTGGCCTCGAGCTCCATGAGAGACCTCTCCACCAGGCCAGACAGGTACTTGTTGATTGTGTCATGCTCCACGTTGTCCAACTCGTAGAAACTGAGAACATTAAAATTATATTTTAATACAGAGCCGGGAACAATGTCATTGAATGAAAAACTCACTGATGCAAATAGGTACATTTCACTGTGTATGCAAAACATGGACTTTATCCTTATGATATGTTGCACAGTGACATGTTTAAAAAGTTGAGTTGAGTTGGTTTTAACGTCCAACATCAGCACTATAATGGGCTATATTGTAAAACAGAAACCATTGAGAAAAAAATGTCCAATCCATGTAGTCGAAAATAACGAGTGTAAGTGTGAGAGAAATACAGCGCATGCAATTGATAGTTTCTAAGGCGATTCGGGTTGGCGAATATAATACTGTATTTTAAAATGAAACTGAACGGATATAATTCTATGCACGTTAGCGCGTTTTTATGTGTAATAGTAGAGGATTAGTTACATTGCTTGTGGAGTTATTCCAAACGATGTTACGGTTGTTGCTGTAATAATATCGGGTGGAGAAGGAAAATACTGAAATAGACCAACCATTGTATGGATATCAGAAGGTTTCGAGACATACCAACCAAAATACAAACATGTAAAGCCGAGGTCTTTAGATGAAACCACAACTTATCAAAGCTAACGAGTATAACTTTAATCAACTCGATTTTTTTTCTTTTTCCAGACCTGGGATCAGATGCTTTTTTGCCAGGCTAATGTAACACTCCAGTTAATGGATTGAAAAGATGCTAACAACAATAAGAGTAGATACACTTCCTCGTTCCCGTGTTTAAGTGCTTTGTCGACAATCTGTAGTCCGTGAGACTTTCCTCTGCGTCTAAAAGTGTGTCACCATGGTCTAGAGTCAGACCAGGTGGCAAGATACACGAAGAACAGTAGAATATAATCGAATGAAGTGAACTTAATTTTTAAATATATTATTTCTAACTGTTCAATCTATGTAACTTAAGATGTACATACATGTGTCTATCTTTGTCTGTCTGTCTGTTTGTCTGTATCTCTGTCTCTTGCTCTCTAAGTTAATGTGTTCAATGCGTCTCAAAAGAACACCAATGTGAAATTACATTTATGCCAAAGAAATCGCTTCAAATGTAAAGAAAGCCACAAGAAAGTTTTGGAGCGAGACATGGGCGAGGGTGTCCGACTGATGCACAAAACGACGCAGTTTCACTTACTCAAGTTACTGTAACGAACCTGTGTGTTCAACTTCCGTATTCATATTCTGCGCATTAAAAAAAAATTATTGAGTCTGTTAAAGATTTTTTTTTATGAAGTAAGTACCTTATAATGTTATATTGAGGAAAGTCTCTTTAAGTAAATCCTAAGCTGTGTTAATGCTTTGAATATAAAATGACGAGGGTCTTTCCAACACACAAAGAATTGGGGCTAGAGAGAGAGAGAGGGGGGGGGGGGGGGCAACAACAATAAAACGTATCGATGTCCATTAAGGGTTCTGCTCACAATTTATACCCATTATTATTTTCCTGTGTACTTATAATTATACTACTTCTATGTCTCTATTGTGAAGAAACGACACTGTTTGCAATCCACAGGACAATACTAATTCAAGTAACACTATCCAGGGGGTATATTAGAGAGACAGTTAAAACAGTTTGCGCCCGCTCCCCACCGTGAGGAATATTTTACCAGTCAAGTGTATTCAGGACCAAAAACAGGGGTACAAGGAGCATCGTCAAAACTGGTGTTTTAAATCTAAACAATTTGAAGGGACCAGGATGTATCATATGTATCTCTGATCTGTGACACAATTATGGTAACACCCAGTGATGGATTGTGCCATCTCACGTGCATCATGAAAACATGAAAACAGCATAACATTGCAACATAAAAAAAGGTTATTTAGAAACCTCAAATAAGTTTGGTTAAGAAGGGTTTTTTTTTTTTGGGGGGGGGGGGGGGGGCTTTCTCTACATCTTCTGATAGGACTGCCAGTTGTATGTTAAATATGCCTCTTCTGTACGTATTTTTACACTAAATTTGTGCATGGGTTGGTGGCTGGTTAAGTAGGAAGGCCTGCTTTGGCGACACACGTCCAATTCAATGAGCTTAAGTTATTCCCGATACCACAGGATAAGGAATGGCGCGGCGAGACTCAGGGCACGCCCAAATCACTTGTTGTTTGAATGTTGTTGTTTTAACTCACTCAAACCAAAAGTAAATAGCTAATTTTAGATGTATGCTCTCGACTTTCAGGCGCTTGCTGCCTGCGATGGGAAAACCATATTGACAGCCCTGACTAATAACTGTTCATCAGCGAGATCAGGTGACGTCCATGTTTACAATAAACCTGTGACCACATTCAATATGCTGGTGTATCTCTGAAAGTCTTTCGACAACCAGTGACCAAATTATCAAAGCAATGTAATGTTATGTAATGTTGCATTGATTAAAAGAAGCTTTATTTAAAATATTTCATATCGACAAATGCATCATGTGAAGATTGCAGACGGCATAATACACAGGTTCTTTCAACTACATGTACTTGGATATTCCTGCATTAGTTCACCTTATTTATACGGATTATTTGCGAAAGTTGTCAGGATGGTGAAAGATTTTCAAACATAAAATCGAAACAAAGGTGGAAAAAACATTGCATGAATCATGTCAATGTTTTGGACCAAATGCGTTGTTTTCAGGAAAATCACTACCGTAGTCAAAACCTTACAGACAGATGAATCTTGCGCCATGTTCACGTGGAAATACTTACGGGAATTAAAAAAGATAGTCAATGGTTATCTAATTGAGAAATTTATTTTTTAAAGTTTTTTTTTTTTGCCGCCTCTCAATTGTTTTGCCTTGCATTTCCTTTCTATCCGCCTCTCCTTCTTTTTAAACTTATTACCGCAGTCGAATTGCGTGTATGGTGATCATCGATCTCAGAATCATCACTAACCCCGCAGCTTAATTTTGTTCATCTATTCTATGAAAATATCTTCGCAATCTCTTGCACATTGCATATTATTAATAAAAGTATTTTTGATTTCTCTTTCCAAAGAATATTAATTTTACGTCAATCCCTTGAGATGCTCTCTTAGTTGAGAGAGTGTCCCTGCCAAGTGTTCAGGAGGAGATTTTGTCGACCATCTTCCAGGATACACTCAACACGCGGCTACTGGTGACTGGGTGTCTGCAGCACGTTCAACTTCCTTGTATCTCTCACTCTCTCTATTTGTCTCTCTCTCGCTGCCTCTCTCTCTCTCTCTCTCTCTCTCTCTCTCTCTCTCTCTCTCTCTTTAAGTGTGTGTTTCTGTGTCTGTCTCTATTTTTCCCTATTTCTTTTCTCTCTCTCTCTCTCTCTCTCTCTCTCTCTCTCTCTCTTTCACACACACACACACGCTTCCCCTCCTCTGTTTTCTCCATCTATAAACCTGGCGTACTTCTCGCATTTCTAAGGAGAAAGCAATTGTCCACCGCGAGCAGATCTGGGGACGGCGAGATGTGAGGAGCGCCCAACTTCAGCGGGCGAAAGAACAATCTACTGAGACAATACACAGTTCATGCACGCCGACCACTTAGAACGTACTTAGCTGAAGATAAACGAATTTCATTACATACGTTGACAGTGACAGTTATTTTATGTGTTTGTGCCTCTTTAATAACAGTTACTCCTTCCCCAAGAGCTCCATTGGCTCTAGTTTTAAGATTTGTTTGAAGTGAAAAGACAAGAAGTTCGGCCATTTAATTTTAAATCAACCAGGCGAGCCGAGTTTTAATAACATTAGCAGGTGGAGCAGTTCAATTCTTTTTAATTTGTATCGATATGTTGACTAGTAGGGTGTTTTTTTTTTTAATTAATTGTATTCTGTTTATGTTTTCGTTTTGTTTTTTAGAAGTAAAACGAAATTTTCATCGCGTAGTTAAACGGAAAAATAAATTGAATTTTTCATAAGAGAAGACCTTAATTCCTTGAAAGAAAACATTGAATACATTAGATTAAGTAAAAATATGTTTTGCTTATTAATGGTGCTGTTATGAACTTGGTTACAACTTGTGTTTCTCTGCAGAGAATGTGCGTTTTACATAGCGAGATCCTGTTAGATCCAGCGGACATATTCTTTTGATGTTGTGACGAAATACTAGCAGTCTAAAGTGGTCACAGATACGGCTTCTGTTTAATTTGTAGCCAATTTGATTCAGAAAAGTTGTATTGCGCTTTGACAAAAATATACCACCTTATAACACCATCATAAAATATAACCTATGAATTAACGTCAGCATAATAACACTCAGCACCCGAAACCCTTTAGAGACTTCAGATATTCGCAGGATTTTAGCGGGCACTAAACCAGCATTCTGGAGTTGTACTACAAAGTTGCTTCTGTCCTTTGTTTAGGAGATAATCAAAAGAGAAAAGAAGAAAGTGACCTTTGCCAACTTGGTGTAGCTAAATTTATGTAAAAAAAAACTGGATTCCATCTATATAATGCATATGTTTTTTCCACTGTAGCCATTATTTTCGCCGAAACGAGCATTGTGTGCCACCAAGTAAAATAGTCACTTTTGTACACGTGCATTTAAGCAATGCCCAACAGTTTCACTACAGACACAGTGTTTGCTACAAATAGAGGATCATTAAACTTCCGCTTTATAAAAGACTGGAGAATGTTCAAAACGTGCTGCAACAGGATGTGAGAAATGACTTTAAACAACACTAGCAGAAGGAGACGCCGCTTCAGAGTTGCGGTCCACACGCAGATAGATGTGCGCCTAGGATGACAATTTGATCAACTAAATGACAAGCGGATTCCAATAGTCAGACCGTATCAAGATGGCCGCCGCCATCATGGTTGAGCTCATAGCCCTCACAAGTCAACTCATAGGTAAGACGAGCCGCTAAGTCTTTGAAAATGGGATAGCAATCTTCCCCCCTCTCTCTCTCTCTCTCTCTTTCTCTTTCTCTCTCACTCCACTGTCTCCCCCTCCCCCTATATCTCTCTCCCTCTCTTTCGAAGTTAAACGTTTTTTAAATCTTAATAAAGCTCCTTCGCGGTGACGGGACTCTAAAATGGGTAGTGGCCTGGCACATTAGCCTATTCGACACTGACCCAATCAGTAGGGGAAAACGCGGTCGTCAGGGCGAGGTTCGAACACAGACCTCCTGCATCTAAAGCTGATGTTCTAACTCAAGCGCTGCCGTGATCTCTCGCGATTTGCTGAATGGAATTCTCTTTGCTAATTGTACACTCTAGTGAACCCGTTACAGGGACGAAAAGAGCATTTTTCTGTGGTTTTTCTTAACTTTCACCGCCAGGAACTAAACAAATAAGTTATCTGGCAACGGGTCTCAAGATTGACGTTTCATTGTCATTAAAAAAAAAAGGTTAGGTATATTTCTTGCAGTCTGACATCTGTATTTTCCAATCCGATAAGGGGCTTAGGTTCGCTTTGTAAAAACATGGCTACGAATACATGTATCTTAGTCAAAGGAGGCCGGCATCCATTAACCTCTGCTTGAAGCGTCCATTTTTTTTTTATACTTGAATGTCTTTGTGACTACTGTACCTAGTTTTGCTTTGGCAAGGCGAGTAGGTGACCACTGTTCAAGTTATAGCAAATGCTGTTTGACGTGTCACTGAGGTCGTTAGGTGGAATTAACACATTAATTCAAGTTAACGATGAGTAAAAACCGCCTAATAGTGTAGAATGGTTTACCCAATATGTTGTATAAAGTACAGTATTAATATGGCGAATATTATTTGACGTGTCCCCACACTCCAGTCCCGACCAGACAGCCCAGCCAGTACCACTACCTGCCCGTGTGCACTGACAGTCAGATCCTTGCTCCAGGAGTCAGCGTCTCCGATGGAGGAGTCATAGTGTTGAGCTACAGCAAGCTCGGGGAAGGGCCTTTTGTGTACACGTTCAACGCGACTTCAGTCACTGCACCTCCCTCAGGTAACTTCAAATCCTATTTAAGTTTACACACTTGTCGGTGGTCAGATAACGGGATACAATCTGTGAATTCCCGAGTGCTAGTAAAACGTCCGCGGTTATTTCCCTTTGACTGCCAGTGTAACAGATACATTGTGAGCAACAACTTAAAATTGAATATCATTAGACATACTCATTTCTCCTGCCTAATCGTTAGACATACTCATTTCTTCTGCCTAATCATAAGACATACTCATCTCTCCTGCGTAATTTGAGTTTGACTGATATATTATGGTAAACACCATGTAAAAAGCCAACAAAACTCCTTTAACTCATCCGTCGATGTTTTCCACCTGTCTCCCTTCAGCATTCACTACGGTCAAGCCTGGAAAGGTCCCACACGAAAAGGCCGACAGTAAATGGTCCTTACTGCCGTGGCTCCGGGGCTTTTTCTCAAGAGGACGCCGCCACGTCGACCACCACAGGTCCCGGCGCAAGGCCCACAGCCTGCTGTTTAGAAAGCCTGACGACACTCCGTCGGGTGGGGGTAGTACGCTCGCCGGAGATCGAACCTACGAGTTAGGCGAGGATCCTAGTAACCTGTTTATCTTGTACAACACGTCGCAAACAGGAGCCAAAGAGACAGCAAAACATGAATACCTAGATTCCTCATTAGATGTTCCACCTGAAAGTAAAAAAATGGCTCAAATTAAGGATGACTTCGAACCCTTTTCCCTCATTTCTGGGAGCGCCACACAGAGGGAATTCCCCATAAGCTCTAGCTGTGGGTGTGAAATCAGCGCCAGTGCAGAGTTCACAGCGAGGGTTGTGTCCTCCATGACTAAACAGTTGGATCATGAGGCAGCGGTCTGGCTCTACGCCGGACACTCGTAAGTGATGAAATCTAACAATATGAATGTCGCGGGGTTGGGGTTGGGGTTGGGTTGGTTTAACGTGCAACAGCAGCACTATATAGGCTATATTGTGGATGAGAGTAAAAGAATGGCTCAAAAAAAGGATGACTTCGAACCCTTTTCGCTCATTTCTGGGAGCGCCACACAGAGGGAATTCCCCATAAGCTCTAGCTGTGGATGTGAGATCAGCGCCAGTGCAGAGTTCACAGTGAGGGTCGTGTCCTCCATGACTAAACAGTTGGATCATGAGGCAGCGGTCTGGCTGTACGCCGGACAGTCGTAAGTGATGGACTCAAACAATCTAACAATCTGAATGTCGCAGTAGAGCTTAGTGAACAAATAGCAAGGCAAAAACAACAATAAAGTAGGTATAAAGCTGCTATACAAATGTTTAAAATAAAAACAATTAACACGCCAGTTTCTGTTTCTCTCTCTCTCTCTCTCTCTCTCTCTCTCTCTCTCTCTCTCTCTCTCTCTCTCTCTCTCTCTCTAACCCCCCAACATAATAATAACCCAGTCTCTGTTGGGCACTAACCTCCACTGGCACTGTGCATTCATAGCCGAACAATAATACTACCTCATTAATGACTGCGGTGTAGTGGCGCCAATTAACTGGGAATCTGTATCCTGTCTTATTCACGTATGACAGAATTCCTTTCGTTGCCTTTAAATGCCATGTAAAGTAGATCTAAATATCGTTTTCAATTACTTTCGGAGTTAGTTTTATTCAAAGTAGGGATTCTCTTGACACTGTAGTATCGTTTGACACCTAAGCCGTAGATTAGTACGTTTTTTGCACATCTATTAAAAATAATGCTCAAAAGATCTAAATCTAATCAGAGAACTTTTTAAAAAACCTCCCCAGGTCAGAGAAGCTGCCATTGTCGTACACAGGTTTGCAGTTCCACGTCTACGCCACCGCCAGTTCTGCTGGACTGGACAGTCGGGGCAACCACAGCCATAAGAATGACAGGGCAGGAAGCCCGGTGGACGCCGAAGAAGCCATAAACATCAACAGTAACATCACAGCGAAACTGCACATCAACACATACAACAGCTCAGCTTCGTTCATGCTCTTCTTAGTTATAACAAGTGAGCAACGTGTTGCATAGATACATCATCGCGTTCTAGAGTATGTGTTTACGGCACGTCAGCACAGGATTTTGTATTGTATCACATTATTGTATGTGTGTGAGAAAGAGAAAGAGAGAGAGAGAGAGAGAGAGAGAGAGAGAGAGAGAGAGAGAAAGAGGTGAAGAGGGGAGAGAGATAGTGCGAGAGTGAGTTTTATTTTGTTTGTTTTGCTACATCATAAAGTCTATATTGTGGACGGGCCCCAAGACTGACGTCTGACAATTTTACGTGCTGCCACAAGACAGGGTGGGGAGACCTGAAACTTCTGTTTCAGCCGTTCACATTTAACTGTCATCGACCCAACCAGTTTTTCCAACGAAATTGGACAAATAATTTTCTTACCGATTGTGTGTGTGCGTGTGTGTGTGTGTGCGTGAGAGTGAGTGAGAGACAGACAGACAGAGAGAGAGAGAGAGACAGACAGACAGACAAACAGACAGACAGACAGACAGACAGACAGAGAGAAAGAAAGAGAGAGAGAGAGAGATAGGGAAAGAAGGAGAGCGAGAGACAGACAGGCAGACAGACAGAAGACAGACTGTATTGCATAACTGTATAAACAATAAGAATGCATCCATTCTGTGAGAGTACAGGTTGTGCAGCTACCTATGCCTGAGTTAAACCTTCACCTACGTTGAATCCCCTTACTGGCTAGACAGGGCTCTCTAAATTATGTACATTGTTCTCAAACAAATGTTATCAGACCTGCTATGTCCTTAATAAAGAATTTTATTGTGACATTGAAACGCATGATTTCTTGGAATTTTTCGCAGGTCAGGGCGATATGACGGTCAGTTGCTCAAAGGCCAAACAAAATGTGACCAAAAGCCAAGAAAACGTCAACAGTGTCCAGACAGAAAGCCAAACCAAAACAACTGAAAACATTCCTACAAAAGGTACGAATAAATCAACAACTCGCATAATATTGAAATAATCTTGTGTTGTTTTTTTGAAAAAGCATGATTCCTTTAAAGAAACGAACAAAGACATTGCTTGTCTGAGGTTTCTGAGTCCTCAATAGGAAAAGGGAAGTAGATGCAGACGCCAGATTATGGCATCTTTTAATACATGGTCAGTCGGGCGACTAAAACTGCGTTCTCTTTGTACTTAGTATACCTAGTTCTAAATTTTTTTTAACGATTCAATGCACAAAAATGTATGTATTCAGTTTCACTGATTTTTCTTTTTCCTTTTTTTCCGTAACAGAAAGCTTCATTTCTTTATAAAGTCTAACAAATATGTAAATAATGTGTATGTTCCGTTGGAAGAAAGTTGGCCAAGATCCTACAACTATTGTAACCACTGAATACAAATGTCTGTGTGTGTTTAGCTGCAGGCGAGATGGGCGGAGCGGCGGTGGCCGGGGAGCTGGTTGCCGGGCTAGTGCTCATAGTGCTGGCGGTTCTAGTCCTCCTGGTGGCCATGCTGCTCTGGGGCAGGTCAGTAAACCTAAGGAGCTTTAATGGGGCTTCATGTTTTATATTAGGCGGGCCTAGAGGCACGGTAAAGGAAAGCTTAGTTTCCGTCAAATGTCAGCAACTAAATCATATCACAGACGGGACTCTAGAGACTTACTTAGTTGGTCACACTGCAATAAAACTGACCCAGAGAAAACAAAATGGCCGTCAACAGAACGACACTCAAACCCGGACCTCCAGCTAGGGGAGCTGTCGCTCTAACCCCGGCTCCACCACGCTCGCCGGTAAAAAAGCACCATGACCTGGTGAATCTTTTATTAAAACAAAGGCAAGTGAGCGAATGAAAGAACCAGATCGACGGTCCATGTTGCAATCGGCGCCCTTGACTCAGTGGGTAGTGCACTCGCTGGTGAAGATCCGCAGTTCAAATGTCAGTGTGAGATTCTTCAGAAAACCTCGGAGACATAAGACTGATCAAAGTCCATGGGTCATTTCACCTATAGTTTTTGCAGTTCAATTATGAGCTCTTTCGTGTAATGAGATTAAACTAGATAACCAATTTCATGTACTGTACTTCAATGTGCGCAATACTAAAAAAAAAAAAAAAAAAAAAAGGTATGTGCAACGCTACAATTTAATATTAATTGAAGAATACGGTGGCGGTGCGCATGTTTTGTTGTGGTTTTCGTGTGGCTATTAATGTAACCCCCCCCCCCCCCCATTTCTTCAAACTACTCAGAAACTACCAAAATAATCACGTGATGAGAAACAAGAGACAATCGGTGAAAGAGGGAGAAACCTTCGCCATGAAGATGCTGACCAACTATGAGGAGATGGAGGACACGGAGACGGGCTACTACCGCTACTCGGACCCCATTGACCACCGCTCGACCGTGACGACCGCGAGCCAGGTCGCGCTGGACAAAGCGCACGTGGCCGTGCACCCACAGGAGCCGCCATCGCTGGGAGCTCAGATCAATAACATGAGCAGCGGCGCCGCGACAGGAGCGGCCAACCTCACGTCGCCCACAGCCAAGCCCGGCGCGTCCCGGCACCTCGCGGAGCTAGCGGTGGGACGCCGGCGACGCCAGGACGAAGACGCCGTGAGCGATGTGTATGAGGAATACTCCTGTGTGATGGTCGACAATGAGGAGGAGGAGGAGGAGGAAAAGCACCAGAGAGCCGAAGCTCTTCGAATTATGATGGAGGAGAACAGACCAAATCATGGCAGTACAGCACAGAAAACCTCTAGGCTACCGCCACCAGTGGTAATCAGAGTGCACCGTAAAGAGAGCGACCACAAAAAGCCTCAGAATATTCCCGAACGAAAATCTCCCCGGTCGGACCAAAGTCCGCTGGGTGATCAATACGTCTACTTGTATAACCAGGGTATAGAATGCGATCCTTTAATGTCAAGACCCTTAATGCATCCAAACGATAGTCAGATTGATCTAGATGGGTCCTTGAATGAAAGCGGTCCAGACGACCAAAAGGGTCATGTGGAGAAACACGAACACGACAAGTGCACTGGTGTGTCAGAATCTTCATTGCCAGAAGAATGTCCAATCTATGCCAATCAAGCGTCCCTCACAGCTGGAGATTATGATTTCGACAGCGTCGATAATGCGACCAACTCCATGGAAACAATTTTGGACATACTGCCCGAAAAAACAGCCGAGAAAGTCGAGGTTTATGTTCATGATAGTAACAAAGCAATGCCAGATAGTCCTCTTTTCAAACATATCGGCTATGCAAACATTGCGGAAGAGGAACTATTGGTCCCAACAAACATCCCCAACTTAGAAATGTCTGTCTGGACGTCAGGTTTAGAAAATTACGGCCTCAATTTTAATGGCGAATCAGGGACGGATAAAGAATATAGTTCAAAGACCTACGGATCGGCATCGGCGAAACCATTTCTTGGTAATAAAACAGTTAACCCAAATGAATCTGAGACGGAAACTTACGGCATAGCCTCAGCACATAGTAACAAATATATTACTCAAACTGATGCTGAAATAGAAACATACGGTATGGCGTCAGTGAAACCATTAGATGGTAATAAAACAATTACCTCAAATGAAGAAATAGGAACATACGGTCCAGCGTCGGCAAAACCTTTAGATGGTAATAAAACAATTACCTCAAATGAAGAAAAGGAAACATACGGTCCAGCGTCGGCAAAACCTTTAGATGGTAATAAAACAATTACCTCAAATGAAGAAAAGGAAACATACGGTCCAGCGTCGGCAAAACCTTTAGATGGTAATAAAACAATTACCTCAAATGAAGAAAAGGAAACATACGGTCCAGCGTCGGCAAAACCTTTAGATGGTAATAAAACGGTTAGCACATGTGATCCTGAAATGGAGACATACGGTCTGGCATCAGCGAATCCGTTAGATGGTAATAAAACAATTACCACATACGACCATGAAGCAGAAACTTACGGCGTGGCGTCCGCTAAACCGCTAGATGGTATCAAAAAAGTTGTCCCAAATGAAGTAATAGAAACATATGGTCTTGAGTCAGCAATACCATTAGATGGTAATATAACTGTCGTCATGGATGACCCTGAAATAGAAACTTACGGAGTGGCCTCGGGAGAACCTTTACATGGGCAGAACTGCTGTACATGTGCCACAGACAATCCCAATCTAGAGGCATGCGGTAAAAGACCACCACAGGTTATTCCTGTGCTCGATGCTCGGGTTAATCATAATATTATCGTTAATGATCTTCACACACAAACTGACGGGCATAAAACAGACTCTACTACACACAAGGACACTGTGTCATCGGATGAAATAACTGGTAGCGCTCCAAGAAATCTTGGTGATGGGTCTCTCACAGTTAACAGAATGCCAAAGTCTGCATCCGCCGATTCAAACTATGTACCTGCGAGATACACACCGATTTCCGAGAACATGGAGGAAAACATTTACGGCAACATTGCCCAATTTCACGGTGTCCCTGAGGAAACAGCGATGAAACACGCCGGTCCAACTACGACAAACCCAACCGAAGATATTCACCAAGGAACGGTGGACGATCTAGATCTAGATATTGATCATGAATATGAATCCTACTCAGAACTGGCGGAGAAAAGACTTGCGAAGTTCGAGCCAGGAGAGGAGGGAAGAAGCTGGGGCGAGTCGAGCTTTGGTTCGAAGTCCCCAGCCCCTGTTTCCGGGGCTGACCTGGAAGCTTCCAATGTGTACACTGATCTTGATCTAGAGGAAGGTTCGTGTTAAGTCAATAGGGTGGCGAGCATTATAACACAGAGCGCTTGCTGACCCCGCGATTGCCTCTCCGCGCTTGTAAAATATTGCAAATAGAGGTGCTGGATTTTCCCACCATGCGGAAGTAGTGTTCTCTCTAGTGTATTTTTTCTTCTGCTGAGCTGAAAGCCGAGACTGCTCTAAGAACTGCCTTAAAATGTGTATTTTTAGTCTCCTAAGTTTTGCATAGATATTTACTTCTTTTGTCCAGCACGACTTCGCCCACTGATCTCTCCAGTTACTTCTAGTACTCCCTTAAGGAGAAAAATACGCGGATGGATAATGTGTGCGGAAGTAAAAAGTAATACATGTCTTTATGTCGCCTAGGTTTCCCGCAGAGTAATTCACCTGTGTGATGTGTGTGTGTGTGTGTGTGTGTGTGTGTGGGAGGGACAGCTGAGATTCGAACCGCAGACCTCCCGCTCTAGGTCCAAAGCACTAAAAGACTGAACTACACTTTAACATACAGGTTACGAAGAACACACAAATTATAATAAAACAACATAGCAACATCTAACTGTTCATATCAATACGTGACTGTATTTGTCATTCTTCGAAGCAAGAAGAAATTAATTGACTTTCATGGGCTCAAAACAAAGAAGTACTAGATGTATGTGGCAAATGGATATTATTAGTGATAATTGGAATGAATGACGGATATGATAGACGATCACGGGTGGAGTATGTTGTAATTAAAGAAAGATAATAACCTAGTAATGTATTATTTAAATATCATGGGTTCCCCATTGTCATGTTGGAGTCTGACACAAAAAAACAACACTCGGTCCATTTTTATAACATGAATCGAGTTAACTAAAAATTTGTTTATCATAATTAAAGCCTAAAATGTAAAAGAAAACAAGTTTGTAGTTGCTTCTCTGTGTGTGATTCCAAGTTTTTCATGTATATCCATGTCTAAGAAAGTAATACAATTATCTGCTAGTACTGGTAACATATTATGTCATTTTGCCATACAAAATGCGTCGTCGTTGTCGTTGTTGTTGTTGTTATTGTTGCTGCTGTTGTTGTTGTTGTTTTCAACCAGAAGACATGAGATTACTCTGACGTATTTTTACACGCATTACATTTGTTTGATTTTGTAAGGAAATTTAAAAAAAGCGATAGTTATGGTGATGAGGCTGATGACGAGTACGATAACGATAATAATAATAATAATGATAACGCTGCTGCTGTTGCTGATGGTGATTATGATGACAATAATAATATTAATAAGAATAATAATAATAATAATAATAATAATAATAATAATAATAATAATAATAATAATAATAATAATAATAATAATAATAATAATAATAATTTATTTTTGTGTTTGTTACAATTCCTATTATTCGATAAATAAAGATCTACTTTTCGGAGGTAGCTGGATCCACTTTTATAGTTTCTAGTTTCCAACAGGACAAGAACGAGGACACCTTAGCAACCCCCCTCCCTTTTCCCAAACCTAAAAATAAAATCAATAGAAACTCAACAATTCAGGTGAGCACGCTCAAGGCTAAACATGTTTGGTTTAGCTGAGAAGGAGCATCTGGAGAAGCATGCCGCAGCAGCAGCAGCAGCAGCAGTAGCAGTAGCAGTAGTAGTAGTAGTAGTAGTAGTAGTAGTAGTAGTAGTAGTAGTAGTAGTAGTAGAAACAGCAGGCCTAGATCTCTGGCGATGGTGCAGTGGCATACCGTAGTAGCAGATTCCGCTGGGGGTCGCGCCGAGGTCAGTCGAAGGTAAGGAAAGGGTTCGGAACCTAGATCTACCTGTACCTGTGCAAGCAGCGATCAGGCAGGCAGGCAGGCTGGGAGGCAGGCGCGCGTGCATCACACTGTGGCGCCTGTCAGGCGGGGGGAGGCCTGGAGTTCAGCAGCCCGAGAGATGCGCACACTGAGCTGGAGCGGCGGAGCCTAGGGGCCGAGACATGCGCCAGGGAAGAGCCTACTATCGCATTGCGTCTTAACACAGCGCACAAGCACGGCACTCAGATAGGTTTAAAAAAAAATAATATGAAAACTACTTTTTTGTTGTTTCAACTGCTAATCATTTTTACTCCATTTACTTTTCCTAAAATACATTTCACGTGTTTTTTTGTGCTTTTTTTTTGTTTTGTTTTTTTTTTATTTTTGGTCGCGCGGGGTTTGTGTTTGGCATGATGTGATGCATGATTTTGACGCTCACATCATAAAAACATGCTGTCTAAACTCATAGGTCTCCACACTCCACGTACATTAATGTTTCTCACAATAATATGAATACATTTTGATCTTTCTATTTCCAAAACAACATGGCTGGTAGGGATCAAATGGCGTACAAAGCCAAAGAAAATTACGCCACCATAACGGTATCTAATGACAGGCTGCTGCGCTGAACCTTAATAACAAGACTTGCACTATAACTTTTACCACTTGAAAGAACTCCACACATGACGCCTATTTGGCCAAGCTTCTACCAATACAATCAGATGCCTGTATCGATCAGCATACATTGCATTTGCTCAAAAGCCCTTAAAAGGTTGGCTTCTCTGACGTCAGCAACTTACTACGCTGAATCGCGGACGAGATCGCCGGGTGATTGGCTGGTCACATTGTGTGTACCACTGACATCGACCCAAAGAGAAGACAAAAACTATTCTTCCTGAGCGGGACTCGAACCTGAACCTTCTGCTTCGGAGGCCAATGCTCTCTAAAAGGAGGACATTAACTACCAAGTGGGCCAGAATAAACAACTCAAAGATTCGACACAAGAGTACATGTATTAGGAGTTATGTAACCTGTGACAACAGTCAAAGCCCTTTGGCCATAGTAATGAACAGAGAGGTGGTCAAATTACGGCGTGTTGGCGACGAAAGAAAGTTCTAAAACATTCCATCAGCACCCCCAGGGCGTGAGTCTGATAAATGCATCTTTCTTGTGATAAGAGCACGTTTTATTTGCACTCTAACGTTAATCCTTAGCGCGTATGTACTAAAACTTATCAGAGTGTTTGTTTCAAACATGGTCGATTTACGAGCCAACCCGAACGCAAGCCAACTAATATCATCTGCGATGCATCTCCCTGATGCTTCGACTTTATATATTATTGGATATTAAAGTGGAGAGCGTGTTGGCCACCAACAGTCTTCGGCATGCACTCCAGATATCTCAGCCTTGACGTGCTGAATACACCGATGCTCTTGAATGTTATCATGGTGCTGGTTATTTCTATCTTGGTGGTGAATGTGACAGTCATAGAGAAGATTTCGATAACGGCGATCACGGTGATGATGATGATGATGATGATGATGATGATGATGATGATGATGATGATGATGATGATGATGATGATGATGATGATGATGATGATGATGATGATGGTGGTGATGATGATGATGATGGTGATGTGATGATGATGATGATGATGATGATGATGATGATGTCAAAATACTGTGACTAAGTTGGCAATCGTAAAAGTAAAGATTTAAATATTGAGAGATAGAGAAAGAGAGAGAGAGAGAGAGAGAGAGAGAGAGAGATACAGAGAGAGAGAGAGAGAGAGAGAGAGAGAGAGAGAGAGAGAGAGAGAGAGAGAGAGAGACATACACACACATAGACAGAAATGTAGACAGAGACAGACAGATAGGCAGAATGGATGAAAAAACAGAGGTCACAGTGTAGAATGAAAAGTACAGAGAGACAAACGACTTTTCGAAAAGAATGAAATTGTTTTTCAACAAAAACTCTAGGGAGAAAAAGCATTAAGTATCCACACATTCGATAGAAATCACGAGCAAGAACGACGGTAAAGAGATTTCCCCGAGATATGCAGGTAACAACTTCACTCTATCTCTGTAGTATGCAGAACAAGGCATCCGCGATTAACAATCTCTTCAATAACCCCTTTTTTTTTAATGTGACTCCAAAAGAAGGTGGGGGAAAAAGTTCTGATATTTTGCCATGAACTGGCGCCAAAAACCTATTTCAGTCGCTGCTAGGCGTTTGATTGTTGTTGAAATTCCTTGTAAACAAAGAACGATTGAGACGCACACATGCGCACCTTGCTAGCTGCATTGTTACACATTTTGGCTGATGCAGCAGTTGTAATTTGTAGTAGTAGAGATGATGTGCTATGAATGTAAACGCAAAAACAAACAAAAAAAAAAACAAAAACAAACAAAAATCGGAGAAAATGAAAATAAAAACCATGGCGAAGGGCAACATGTAGCAGTAGTTGAGTTGGTTTAACGTCCAATATCATAGGCTATATTGTGGACGAATCCCAAGACTGACGTCTGACAATTTTATGTCATTTCTCTTTATCGCCTCAGGTAATCATTTTCCACTGTTGTGTTTTGGTATCAAGTAAGAGAGGTATCCTCATTAACATTTTTTATTGGCAATTCTGTTCTAGTGATGTTCTAAAAATAAAAAGCCTTCATAATACATCCCGGTATTTAAAGAAGAGGAAAAATAGTATTTCGCATAGCAGAGAGAATGTAGAGTTCGCTAAGGCGCGATATGACTTAGATAATAATAATAATAATAATAATATTATTATTATTAATAATAATAATATTATTATTAATGATGATAATACTAAGCTACATATAAAGCAGTGTCATTTTGCTGCTGTTTTCTTGACCTGTGGCCTCCGCATCTATGATAACAACCGCATTGATCCTGACCGCAGCCTGCTCCCTAGAAATAAACACCACAGTGTGTTTGCTCGGCCTGGACTGACTGGCGAGACCTCAACACCCGCCTGACTCTACTGCACAAGACAGTGTAGGCCTACATGGTACATCAATAAATAATAGAGCGTGGTTTCGTCCCACTACTGACACTTCAACACTCTGCCCACTCTAGTGATACATGGCGATGCAAAGTATATTTTGTTGATGGTAGTCCCATTACAATCTTCCTTTTGTTTACGAGTGCCAACCACATTTAGTATTTCTACTAAAAATAGTACGCGAAATGGATGGTCAAAATAGTAGTTTATCTCTGAGGAAAGTGTGCATTTGCTGCTCAAAAAAACACCATATCCATAAAAGTACAAAACAAAAGTAAAGGTTTACCGATTGTTGGTTTGTTATCTTACTGTCCAACATCAGCAGCTAGGCTAAGTAGTGGACAGGTCCCAAAACTAACATCTGACAACTATTCATGATGCCAGTCAGAGTCAGGGCGGGGATACCAGAACTCTGTATGAACAAGTCGGAGGGTGGCTTGGAAAGGGGCCGCAAAGCCAAGAGTGCAGTTCTAATTATTACCTGGTCCAGTCGAAGATTTCAGTTAAATGTATTCGTTTTAGACTAGCCTATAATGGGCGTAGCCGAGCCTCTTTCAATCTACCATAAAACCGCCATGCCAGGATCAGAGTTTGTGTGCAGAGTCACCACTGAGCAGTGATACTGGATAATACAGGAGACTCGTGCTTGTGCCAGTCTAGTGTTTAATCGCAAATGGACAATCTGCAACTCTGCTATAAGAAAAATGAGCTTGAAAGATAAAAATATTCCTTAGATTGCGTTTGGTTTGGTTCACAAAAAACCAAACCAATAAAACCAATGAGGGGGTATCTTACTGAGTGGCTAGCGGCCATGTTAAAAGCTGGATTCGGTAGACAATGCCTAGCCATCATCGAGTCGTCAAACCAGCTAAAACAAAGCCGCACGGTTCACGCTCGCGGCTCAACAACTTGATTAGCTGAGCCTTAATATCTATAAACCAAGAAAGCTGCGTGCCAGCCCAAGGTGCCGAAAACTTGCTCGAAGGAGACTAGTGAGCGCGATGG
This sequence comes from Elysia chlorotica, assembly GCA_003991915.1. Classification (NCBI taxonomy): domain Eukaryota; kingdom Metazoa; phylum Mollusca; class Gastropoda; family Plakobranchidae; genus Elysia; species Elysia chlorotica. Next base: position 187,388 of record RQTK01000025.1, on the reverse strand, counting down.
GCGAAAGCGTATCAGAGAAAAGAGAGTTAAACTGTTATTTATTATTGTGTCGAGAGTTTTCCCTTAGTGGGATGTGAAACACATTGGTGTATAGCATGCTCGATGTCTTTTGTCTTTCTCTGGTTTGTGATGATGATGGAATGTTGAATTGCTTTGGGATTTGGACACTGTCCCATATATAGATCATGATTTTTCGTTGGTTATTTGTGGGCAGTGGTTGGTAGTCTCCTATGATAACGCGTCTTGTCCCAGGTACTCTGCTGCATGGGGCTTTATACCACCAGTGGGTACATGAATTGGGAACAACTGATGGAGCTGCTATGCTCTATGATTCCATGAAACAACTTTGATGTTATAGAGTTGGCGAGTTGAGTTAAGTTGGCTCAACGTCCAAGGTCACCATTATATAGGCTATATTGTGGACAGGCCCCAAGACTGACGTCTAACAACTTTATGTGGCTGCCACACACGAGACAGGGCGGGGATACCATGACTCCTGTCTCAGCCGTTCACATTAAACAGACACCGACCCAACCAGTAGGGAACGAAATCGCTAGGGCTTTAACCATAGATCTCCTGCGTTGGAAGCCGATATTCTAACTCAGGGCTACCGCGCCCCCCTATAGAGTTGGCAAACACGAGGCACCGTTAATAGATCTAAGTAGAACGAGGGCTCGTCCTTTGAACGCAGAGTCACGATATATACATACACGTACATGTACTGAGGTTTAAAGTGAAGGTTTGCGGAGCATTAAGGTGAGCACTTAGGAGGCACTCACTGGACGTTTTCTCAAGAGGTGCTCCTCTCCTGAGTCTCCGCATCCTTTGAAGACCGGAGAAAGTGGCGCATTGGGTAAACGCGTCGGCCTCCGATGTAAAAGATCCGGGTTTCGAACCCCCCTCGAGCCGCCTTGCTACCTACTGGTTAGGCTGGAGCAGTACATGTATAATTTGACCAACCAAGTCCTGGCTATCCCGTTCTGGGGGCCCGTCGCCGCATAGAACTTCCTTGAGACCTAGAAGACGGTAAACTAGGGGAGACTTTTTCCGGGGGCGGGGATCTAAAATTGCACTTCGAAGAGCTGTTTACCTGCAGAAACACTCCTGTTTCACATGTCAGCCTCTCTCAGATCTAATTTATTCTAATGTGTAACGTCTCGAAGGTTACGAAGAAAGTGATATAGAATTTGAATGGGCTACATGTGCAGTGAGAAGTAAGCTTGGCTAGGGGTGCTAGAAGAAAGAGGATAGGGTTAAGATTAAGGTTAGGGTTGTTGTTAAGAAATGTAGAGAGTTATGGGTATAAATGACAAGAGGTTTCAGTGAATGCAGAAAGATGCACGGTAAGAGGTACATGTAGGCCTACTGGGGAGAAAAGGGTTTGTGTGCGCAGTTCAGGAAAACCAACTCTCAAGTACTAGACTACAAAAAAGAGCGATATTGATGAAAAAAGAAGGGAACAAAAACATTGAACGAAATATTGAGCACAACAAACTTGTTTTGTCTTGAATCTGGTGTTAGTTTTTTTTGTGTTTATCTGTATCCTTTTCCGTTATTACCTGTGTTCATCACCAGTCTCTGTTTAAGGTTTTACACACAAAAAAAGATAATAGTCAACATAACAACAGCAACAACAAAACCATCCCACAAAGCCTTGTTATTTCTGCGCACGTTCCTAAAATAAATGTAATGATAACGACTATTTTTTGAATCATTGAATTTGGCTCATACCGATTTTGAGAGAGAGAGAGAAAGAGAGAGAGAGAGAGAGAGAGAGAGAGAGAGAGAGAGAGAGAGAGAGAGGAGACAGACAGACAGACAGACAGACAGACAGACAGACAGACAGACAGACAGACAGACAGACAGACAGACAGAGACAGACAGACAGACAGACAGACAGACAGACAGAGAGTGGAGAGAGAGAGAGAGTCAAAGAGACAGACAAACAAACATACAGAGAAAAAAAAAGAAATCGTAAAGTAAAGAAACAGAATGACGGACAAAGACAGAAGTATTCAAAGAGAAGCGAAACAACACAGAATTAATACAAGAACAAAGTAAAAAAAGTATTAAGAGAAGTTAATCAGCTGTGATGGTAATTTGGGTGTCATTAGGCTTGAAATAGAAATCTTAATAGTCATCGCAACTTGTTGAAATTTCCCTAACATAATTGTTTCTTCTTTTTAAGGAAAAGAGGAGAGAAAGAGAGAGAGAGAGAGAGAGAGAGAGAAGGAGAGAGAGAGAAAGAGAGCGAGAAGGAGAGAAGAGAGGGGGAGAGAGAGGGGGGGAGGGGGGGGGGGGAGGGGAGGGAAATAGACATACAGACAGAAAGACAGAGCGACAGACAGACAGACAGACAGACAGACAGACAGACAGACAGACAGACAGACAGACAGATAGTCAGAGAGAAGTAAGGAGTAAGCACATACAAAAGACTTGAATCTACAGTTTCATAATACTTTTCAGCCTTTCGAATAAATTATTGATCCTCTTCGTTTCTATTTAATAATTTTATTTAATAAATTTTATAAAGGAGTAATTATTAAAAATGGAGAAGGTATCTCTGTGGGTCTGTCTCTCTCACATACTCTCTCTCTCTCTCTCTCTCTCTCTCTCTCTCTCTCTCTCTCTCTTCTTTCCTCTACCAACCCCCTTCCGCAACAAATAATATGGGTAGAAAGACGACCACGCGCTAATTTTTTCAAAGCCATTAAATCTACTCCACTCACTCACACCCCCATCCAGCTCTAAAGGTGGGGATGTGTGTGTGTGTGTGGGGGGGGGTATGAACCGTGGACGACCTTGTTTTTAGTTTTGATTGAGAACAGCCCGAGTGAGCAGACCTGTAGGGGAATCAGAAGGGTGTGTGTGGGGGATCGAATGTACTGTCCCCTTCCCTCTCCAGATGCGACCGGGGGAGGTCAGGAACCGACGGACCGACGCAAAAAAAGGCTAGAGCCCGCCTCCCGTGCCACACACCTGGACCGACTAGCGAGGACAAAGCCGCTTTTCATTGGTCCGTTCTCGGCAGCCAGATGACACGCTCTCATTGGTCCGTTCTCGGCAGACAGTTGTGACCCGGTTGGTTTAAAAAACAACAACTAATACTTTGAATACGTTTTTTTTTTATATTATCACCTCTCGCGCTTGTTGGTTGGTTGGTTCCTTAACCTCCGATATCAGCAACTACGCTATATTGTAAACGGGCCCCAAGTCCTACGTCTGACAATGCCACAGCGCGGGGATACCAGGACTCCTACTTCAGACGATCAAATTAGACTGACACTGACTCACGAAAAGGCAAAGCACGGTGGCGCTGGGGTGCGTCAGTCTGCTATGCGGGGGTCCGAGTTTCGAATCCTGCTCGAACATCCTAGTTACCCACTGGTTAGATTAATGTCTGTATAGTGTGTCCAGATACGTCCCCGGTATTCCTATTTGGGGTCCCGTCGCCGAAATGGCCTTTATTGAGTAGGAGACGTTACACTGCGGGAGCTTACATCTCTCAGACCAAAGAATGCGATTTTTAGGATGATATTAAAAGACAATGAAAAGAGGATGCGGCGGTTCTAGTTATACCTCCACATGTGCTGGCAGTGCTAGGTTCTAACGTTGGGTTCTTTTTCCTCTTTTAAAGAAACAGCGTCAGGCAATAATGCAGTTCTCGACATCGGTATTTATGCTGTTAAGATTTTTAACAAACATGTCCCTCTTTTGTTAGTTTAACTACAAAATCTTTCAAATCATTTTCTTTATGTGTGCATAATTGTCAAACCATCGTCATTTAAACGTTCAGAAATTGCTTCTTCATGTTCAATACTATCACAACCACTATAATCATTAAAAAAAAAAAAACGTACCATACTAATAGCTTAGTTTAAGGAGAGGCATAGATTTGAACTTTTTATGTATTTTTATTTTATACAACGGTCTTTAAAGGGAGCGTAGTAGTCTAAACCATGTTCGCTTTAAGTGGCGAGTCGATTCGATGCCGCTGCATCTACAAGTAGAGGATTCTAATCCTACAAAGTGCAATCATTGTTGGGACATTTTCACTAAAACCATACTTCTACCAGTGTGAAAAAATACATAAAACTTTCAGATCTAACTACTACTACTACTTCTACTACTACTACTACTACTACTACTACTACTACTACTACTACTACTACTACTACTACTACTACTAC
>RQTK01000025.1:167445-183173 GCA_003991915.1 Elysia chlorotica | reverse complement strand
ACTACTACTACTACTACTACTACTACTACTACTACTACTACTACTACTACTACTACTACTACTACTACTACTACTACTACTACTACTACTACTACTACTACTACTACTACTACTACTTTACTATAACTATTTGTGCAGCTGCAACTGCTGCATTGTAAGCTTATAAAGCCTAACTGTTTAAAAATAGGATGTTTTAATATTTCAAGCGCTCTCTGCATTATAAATCGACCATGCAAGTTTTTTTTTTTCTAGTTCATACATGACTAATCTCATTCTTAAGAAAATAAAAATGCGGCTTTAAAAAGTTGTCTGAATTTAGGTTACACTATAACCTTGCCGGCAGCTGTTCGTTTGGGGGACTTTTTTTTAAACTACATGTGTGCCCCCTTTGGAAAATATTAATCAGAAAAGTCAGAGACGCACCCACAGGCTAAAATTAGAATGGAAAAAATCAAATTAAACTATTACATGCACGAAATAGGATATCCAAACAACAGGTCTTTTATTTCAGTTAAGTTTTTACAAACTATTTCCCTCCCTCACTCCAATAAAATAGTTCTCTATGATACCGTCTGTCTGTCTGTTTGTCGGTGTGTATGTGTTAGTCTGTCTGTTACCCCCCCCCCTCCCATTTCTCTCTCTCCTCTCTCTCTCTCTCTCTCTCTCTCTCTCTCTCTCTCTCTCTCTCTCTCTCTCTCTCTTCCTACTCTCTCCCCCCTCCCTCCCCAGTTCTCCTTGAATCAGAGAATCAGGTCAAACACCTGTCATTATAGAATCCTGAGCGGGAAGGGCTCGTGCCTCACTGCATGCTAATACACTGTGATCTTTATTTCTTTACAATAATTATTATCAGTCTTTATTTGAATGTGTGCTTCGGAGTAATTTTCGTTGTACAAAAGTTATTCCTATTTTTATCCCTTTTTTAAAGCAAGCTTTTTTTACTACCTTCATGTAAACTTTTAAAATATTTTAAAAGTTATTTTCAGACTGCAACTTTAGAGGGATAATATTATTGTAAAAAAAAAAGAAGTGATAATATGTATACTGCAATGTGGTCTCTTGCATTATACTTGGATAAGGAGAGGGGGAGATGGGGAGCGGCAAAGAAAAGCGGTGGAGAGGCATGGAAAACTGCGTTGCTAATTTAATAGTCTTTTAAATTTGAACTTGTTTCAAGACAGCTTTCTTTCAAAGGAGGTAAAATACGAGAACAACCAGGTTGTTATTACAGGCATTAAAAAGTGAGTGAAGACTGCCACAGAGGGGACAGAGTGAGAGAAGGATAGGGGAAGTGAGATATTGGAAAGAGGGGGGGGGGTAGAGAGAAGTATAGATAGAGGGATAAGATAGGAGATAGAGAGAAGTATAGATAGAGGGATAGGATAGGAGATAGATGGACAGATGGATAGAGAGGGAGAGAGAGCGAGAGAGAGAAAGAGAGAGAGAGAGAGAGAGAGAGAGAGAGAGAGAGAGAGAGAGAGAGAGAGAGAGAGAGAGAGAGAGAGAGAGAGAGAGAAAGAGAGAGAGAGGCGAGAAATCAGTTCAGACTTATTCCTCGATTTCCCTTCCTTAAAATAACCCTTCCACAGAAATGGGATGAAAATAGAATGAAAGGGGCAGAGAGATGTGTTTTTCACACAAACCAATCTTTACGATCAGCTTAAGTGGACAGAATGAGGTCAGAAAACAAAATGAAATGGACCGCTCCAAAACTTGAGGACACTCACTTCCACCCCTCAAACAATACATCCGTTTTCGGCACCCGCGCATCATAAAATAGACTCTACCTACCCATTTACTAAGGAAGGCGGAGGGAACACTTACTGTTTGGGTGATAATCACTTCTAAAGAGACTACGATCATTGGACTTAGATCAGGCGACATTTCTATCACTTTAATGTTTTAAGTAACCAGTACCTAAAGGATGATGAAGTCATGATGAATGCTGGTTGCCCAGCTGCACCATTTTCCCTCCCTTTCCCTATTTTATTTTAGTATACTTAGTATTTTAGAATATAAAACACTAATAAACATGACATGTACTTTATTGAAGATACCATCTCTTTGTCTGTCTGATGATTTTTCAAAATATCTTTGTAAGTGAAAACAGTTCTTTTTATTTTAGTAGCCCGCTCTCCACATTTTCAGCCAGCAAGAAAAACAGTATACATATTGAGACTCCCCCACATATTTCTATTAATTGCAATCTGTGGACCCCTTCGAGTTGGGAGGTTAACCTATTTAAAGACATACAATCATCCTACTGTGAAGATTGTTACATCTAGCATGTAGTACAAAATCATGTACATGTATCTAAGCTTATAAAAGAAAAAAAAAAGTATGTACCCCCTCCCCCCGGCACACACTCGTACACACCTCCCCACCCTCCCCCAATTCTGTTGCGCTTTATGACATCATGTTGACGAGTGAGGAGCCCTGTGACTTGCATTGTGCTGCCTCCATCCCAGTTTACACCCCCAGCGTCCCGGTTTGGGCTCCCCTCCCAAGAACCTCAACGTTTCTTGTTCAACCAGACTTTCAGGAGCAGTGGGCCACACTCCCCCAACTAGGCTAGTGACTTTTTGAAGTTTTTCAAGTATAACGTCTCCAAAGCTCTAAGAAAGTTCCTATCTGGCGACAAAAGCAGTAGGGCAGACGGCACGCGCCACTTTTCAACCTGTTGACCGTAACGGCCTGACTCGCCTCCCGATTGGTCGGTGCTGCAAACAGGTCTGGATGCGGGGAGACGGTGACAGGTGGGGAGCACTCAGAACTGGGTAACACCGATAATGGAAGCCACAAGCAGCCACTGAACCACAGCCAAACACTGTAACAAGGCGCAGCAGCGCACAGAGCGGACTTCACCGGTGCAAGTTTGCAGAGAAAGAACGAGAGACAAAATCATAAAGAATGACAGTATAAAGAGAGAAAGAAAAATAGAGAATGAGCGAAAGAAAAAAAACTGAGAGAGAGAGAGAGAGAGGAGGCGCGGGGAGAAGTAATGTACAGGAACAGATATAGCAAAATAACATGGCTAGTAGCAAATCAGACAAGGTTATAATTTATAAAGAAACGAACAACCCTTAGTGTATAGAGGTACGCGAAGAACTAAATGCATCAGTTATATCAGATGTGGGGCAAGTCCGGGGTAAGTCCAAATAAGCGGCAACACAAGAACAACAACAAATAATTCCCCTAAACTACTGTGCACCCTGAAGTATGTTTCACAGCAAGAACGCTTTGGAGATCAAATTTTGCCTACACGCTAAATAGTTTGAGGCAGTTCTTTGAAGAAAAATATAGTTGTTTCCGATTCGATGATTTAAATTGTTCATCATCAATCAAAGAATATTTTCTACGCTTTGAGTATAATCGATTATTGGATTGTACTCTTCGTTAGCAAAACATCCGCTCTCAATATTCCACATTTATCTCCTTTTCTTTTCATGTTCACATTTCTGTTACCCCATCCCACGTTTCGTCCATCTAATAATTTTTATGTTCTTTCGCTCCTGGAAAAACAAATGTATGAAGAACATGTAGTAATAATAACAATAGGGAAGACAGTGGCCATTATGTTGATCTGTCATGTAAATGTACTAGTTATAGCACTCAGCAACAAAAGGTTCACCACCAACAATTCTCTTTGCACGAACGTGTTGATTGGAAGTTATACCTCAAGGTTTAAAAGAGACTGTAGAGACCTTTTTTGGTTAGAAATGGGAAGCACCTATAATACACGTGTTTTAAAATCTATTTATCTTAATTACTTACTGAGAAGGATTGAAACGTAACGCATTCCCGTATTGTGGACATTGCTGCAAAAAAATAAATATTTTGCCGGTTTTGGTATGTCTCGACCATTGTCCCAGACACTACGATTATAAGTGAATGAACATAAAATACTAACACTATTACTAGTGCGGTCAGCTTTATAAGTAATTGTCATAAGCGTGGGCGTTCTTGTGTCACAAAATGGGAGAAAGATTGAACTGATACTATTTAATATAGAGGGAGAGAAAGAGAGAGAGAGAGAGAGAGAGAGAGAGAGAGAGAGAGAGAGAGAGAGAGAGATTAAAACAATGGTGTTTTTTTTTAACAAGGGGAGGAAGTTTGAATGTGGAATAAAGCGGCCGCACGCGACAGATGGCGGGTGACAAGTGTTTGAGCCTGGCGCGGAGTAATCTGGGTCGATCACTGGGGATCAGGCTCCGCTCTCGACAGGTGGGACCAGCCTCGAAAACTTCAAGTCTGGAAACTGGTCACAGCTCACTAGTCTTACTGTATAGAGAGCCTCCTGGAAACATTCATGCTTAAAACCCATATTTTTGGAGCAGGTGAACCTCTAATTACCTCACTAAAAGACAACAATAATACAAGACAGTTTATTTGCAATTCATTATAATTATTATAGGGACTACCTGCGTTGAATTACTTTAAAGGCTTGGTGTTCATCAAATGTATATGCCTCTATGAGCTGCACATACTGTGCGTGATACAGATAAACACATTTTGGAGAAAAAATACAATATCTCATAAGTGTTTCTTTACCTTGACTTTTTTTCAAGGGACAGTCATATAGAACAATAAAAAATGGAAACAATCCTGGCTGACCTGGTTGAATTATCGACAGGTGCGCAAACGTTTACGTCTGGAGACTGGTGACAGCTAAGTTGGGTTGGTTGCTTCACCTCCTACGTCCCCACTACCTGGAAGGCCACGATGCGACCTGTATATTGTATTTGTATATTCTCGTATGTATGGACGACGAATCTATAAGTTAAAAGTTAACTAGAACTTCAGAGAAAATTCCTACACAGGGATAGGGGCACCATTTAAGATTCGAACAAAGAGCTTGCTCCTCATTAGTCGGGACTGTGTAGTCATTTTCAAGTGAACGAAGAAGAAGAAGAAGTTAACTGTTTTAAACATTTTTAACTATTTTTAAAAAGCCGTTTGTTTTTTGTTTGTTTGTTTGTTTTTTTAAGAAAAACCACACACGAAAAAGGTCGTGATTTTTGTTTATGTTTTTCTAATCTTCATCGAAAGAGTAATAATGATAATAATGATAGCTAATCTGTCATATTTCATAACTTTGGTTATGAATCTCCTGAAAGCGGAAACTTTAGGAAACCAGACTTCTGAGAGTAGTTTTGTGGTAAGAGTTCGCAACGTTGATGGCCGCATGGAATGTGATATCCTCCTTCCAAACTGGCACCACCAAAAGCCGCGTGGTCATGAATTCTCTATGTTGTAATCCTCCCATGGAAGCTCAGAGGCAAGTCCAAACATATCAATTAGCAAGGGTGTCAACCTGAGAGCTCACATGTTATGTACGCTTAGGTGTCAACAGGACCAGAGGCTGGCATAGGTGCGCGAGCCTAATACAGACCTGCCAGCCACACCAACATACAAAGTGGACATTTTAGGACAAATAAGCGGGAGAAAATACGTACATTATGACTTTTTTGGAGTGACGTTGGTGGTCCGGCTAGTGCATCGGAAACGGATCGATTCAAACAGGCTCTACTTGCCATCAGTTCGACAGATGGGGGAGAGTGGCAGCGAGTGGAACGGGAATTCTGATAAACCAGTCAGAGTAAATCAAAAGACCAGTTTGAGAGAACGAGTGACAGATATATGAAAGAGAGAGAGAGAGAGAGAGAGAGAGAGAGAGAGAGAGAGAGAGAGAGAGAGAGAGAGAGAGACATACGTCTGCCATGGCAACTATGGTGCTTCTTGGAAGATTCCCAAGTCTAATATTTGAAACAAAAAGACAGAGCGGGTATACCAGGGTTTCTAACATCATACGGACGCCGAATCAAGACGACCTGATCGGGATTTGAACCCACGACTTCCTCATTAGAAGTTGTGCGCTTTACCGATTGAGTTACCTTGCCTGTAGGGGAGGAGTAAAAGGGTGGGTGTAGAAAATATGATGCTTATGATGATGATGATGATGATGATGATGATGATGATGATGATGATGATGATGATGATGATGATGATGAAAGAGAGAGAGAGAGAGAGAGAGAGAGAGAGAGAGAGAGAGAAGGAGAGAGGAGAGAGAGAGGGAGGAAGAGAGAAAAAGAGAGAGAGAGGAGAGAGAGGAGGGGAGACAGATAGAGAGAGAGAGAGAGAGAGAGAGAGACAGAGAGTGAGAGAGAGAAAAAGGGAAAGAGAGAGAGAGAGAGAGAGAGAAGAAGAAGAAGAAGAAGAAGAAGAAGAAGAGCGAAACAACCGGTCGAACGAATGTTTTTGTGGTTTTGCTCGATTATTAGCCTGGCGCCAGTTGTAATTATAAAGGAAATCAAAAGAGGATACACAGGGAGAAATGTGTAATCTTAGGATAATTTGGAGAAGGTTCTGGAAGCTGCTCGCTAGACATAGCCTGCAAGACAACTGCGGGTCTCAGCTTAACAATAACATTAAGGTTTGCAGCTGTTTCAAAAGGTTTGTGTTTTACAGGGTTGCTGGAGAATATAACATTCTTTCAGTACTCTAAAAAAAAGTACACGATGACAGTGCACTGTTGATACACGATTAAAGAGGAAAAAACAACAGCAATTACACGTGCATGTATTTCTATTTCCAACGAGCAGGCATAAGTGGTAGAACGTGGGGGTTGTATATGGGAGGGGCCCAGTTCCCACTTTTGGGCAAATTTATTTGTTGCATTTCTTTCCTGTCGGCGTCAGTAAAATGCCTTAGGGTGAGACAAAAGTCCTGGTGACCCCGTCCCTCTCCGTCTCTGTATGGCAGCACGTAAAACTGTTATACGTTAGTCTTGGGACCCGTTAACGATATAGCCTAGTCGCTGACCTTGGACGTGAAACCAACCACCGAACCGACCACCGAACCAACCACCGAACCAACCACCGAATCGACCACCGAACCAACCACCGAACCAACCACCGAACCAACCACCGAACCAACCACCGAACTGACCACCGAATCAACCACCGAACCAACCACCTTATCGACCACTGAACCAACCACCGAACCAACCACCGAACCAACCACCGAACCAACCACCTTATCGACCACTGAACCAACCACCGAACCAACCACCGAACCAGCACCGAACCAACCACAAAGAAAGCAAAGAAATTGGTGTAAAGAGCATGGCTTGTTAGGAAATTGAATTGCGACTGTGCAGTACTACAAGTTTTGGGATCCTAGTTTGGCTAGCATAGGTGAGTAAATAGGGGCATACATTTTGAAAACTCAGAAGTATTGTTGTTGTTTTTTGTGTTGTTGTTGTTTTAAGTGAGATTAGCAAAAAGGGGTTGGTTGTATAGTATAAAGAAAAGGGAAACTTGACAATGACCACAAAATAATTGTACATGCTGCCAAACAGCGAGGTTGCGGAGAAACCAGGACTATGTTTTAAACGGTCACCTACCCGACCAGTTTGGAGCAAAACCTGGAAATTACATTAGTCCGATCGTGGGATCGAACCGGGAACAAATCTAATAAAAGCCCAGAGTTCTACAACTTCAGCTTCATCGCCTCTTATGACTGGGGTGTAACTGTAGAATAACAATACATGTACATGAATAGTGAATGCCCAGGAGGCAAACTAGAAGCCCTGCGGTGTCATTCAAAGCTATAGAAGTCGTAAGTAAAGAGCGACGCAAGTGCTAGACTGTCTAAGTAATGCGGGTATGGATGCGGACAATGCGCATGAGAACACAACACCGAGCCAAAAACGTGCTAACTTGCACAGTGTATACAATAATACAAAACAATTCTATACTTTACTTACAGTGAAAGGAAGTGAAACACTGAAGGTCCATTGGATATGAAGAACAAAGAGGAAGCAGATTTAGACCCCGGCGCCCCACGTCTTCCTTTGTGTAATCAATACCCATTTACTTTAATACACGTCTAGTACATAGACTGTTCATAGGGAAAATGGTCTACAGGAGGCGAAAGATGTTCTTGGCTATTGTTGGATTGTATGCTTGTAAGTTTTTCTAGAAAATCAAAAGAAGTAACCTCCTGCTGCTATCCGAGGCTCTAATGACCATTGGGGAGGCAGCTAGTCTTGTGCTAGACGTCTCGATTGGCATCTTGATCGAAAAAAAACAACAACGAACAGAGCAGAAAGGTAAGAAATCGCAAAACATGTAATTAATTTGCAACGGACAGTATTTGGAGCTAAGCATACATACATACAGAGAGAGAGAAATATAGATAGATTGATAGATAGATAGATAGATAGATAGATAGATAGATAGATAGATAGATAGATAGATAGATAGATAGATAGATAGGTAAGAAGAAGAAGAATAAGAAGAAGAAGAAGAAGAAGAAGAAGAAGAAGAAGAAGAAGAAGAAGAAGAAGAAGAAGAAGAAGAAGAAGAAGAAGAAGAAGAAGAAGAAGAAGAAGAAGAAGAAGAAGAAGAAGAAGAAGAAGAAGAAGAAGAAGAAGAAAAAGAAAGAGAATCAGGACAGACTGGGAGGGGTCAGTGCGGGCAGACAGGAAAAAGGAAAAGATAATGTAAAGATTCTAACGGTTGCAGGTGCTGCTCCTGGTATAATGAGAGTTGTAGACACCACCGGATGTTCCAGACTAACTTCCGGGATCTGGTAAATTGCCTTGCTTTAATAAGGCTGTTCTAGGAACAGGGGTGTAACCCCCGATTTGCCTCTCCTAAATACGGTAAATACAAGGCAACTTTTTTCCAATAAAATATTTAATTATAGATTATTGCTGAGTTTATTTCAGCAAAAACATACAAACAACTTAACAAATCGCTTTGTAAATATACACAAGACATTTTGAACACGAGGTACAAATGGTGGAAACTAGCTATTTCCTTAATTGTTTAAAAGCATACTAAAGCTGTATACTCGAAAGTGTTTGTGTGTGTGTGTGTATGGTTTTTGTTTTCCATGTTGTTCTTGGACTTGTATTATAGTACATGTGTATTTACAATGTATAAATAAACATTCGTAGCTCTTCCATAACATTCAGAACGCTAAACGGTCTGTATGAAGAAAAACGAAGACAAATGGAGATACAAATATCTAGCTCTCCCATCTTTTACTCTGACTTCCGTTTCTTTCTACAAACTTGATTAAAAGCATGGCGCTGTGAGAATTCTGCTGATTAGATTTAGTAGGGTATCTAATGACAGTCCACACTACACACACACACACACACACACAACACACACACACACACACACCGAAGGCTGAATCAACAACCGACCACTCAGAGACCGTCGCAATTTCGCCCTTTGTTTGACGTACTTTTCCAATCCCAGAGGAACGCGTGTCGGATCAGCACAGTCGACACTTTTCGCTCGCTTAGCATTCTGCGCAAGATCTTTCGACTCTAAATTGAAAAAAAAAGGAATATTCAGAGACACTCACCCTCATTGTCCCCTTTCCTCCTTTCCTTGCCCTCTCCCCCCCCCCCCTTCCCTTAATCTCTCTGTGTCTCCCTCTCTCTCTCTCTCTCTCTCTCTCTCTTTCTCTCTCTCTCTCTCTCTCTCTCTCTCTCTCTCTCTCCCTCCCTCTCTCTTTTTCTCTCTTTCTTTCTCTCACTGTCTCTCTTTTTCTCTTCTAGTTCCTGTCTCTCTCTGGTCCCCCTCCCTCTCTCTCTTTCTCCCTCTGTTTCTCCCCCCCCCTCTCTCTCTCTCCCTCCTCCACCACGCTCATTAATGTGTCGTCAATCATTTGGCCATTTAATTTTCAGCCACTTTCACCATTCCTGACGCATCGGTTGTTCATTTCGCAAGTGCTATAATTATTTAATTCATAATCACACATAACTTGAATTATGTGTTTATTCTTTCTTCTCACTCCTTGTATCTCGGCCTGTCTCTCGCTCTCTCCTTTATCGCTCAGAACCAATAACGCGCACTCAATACGTATACTTTTAAATAGCACCAAAAGAGCTTTGATTTTGTGTTTATCCATTCCAACCCAGGCTTTCCCTGGCTCAAACAAACAGTCATTCCCCCACAGTCCTGATTAGTTGGCCGAACTGGAGGAGAACGTGGTCCCCCGGGCTGAAAATACATTGAACTTGTTAAATGAGATCTCCAACGCTAAAACTGGTGTAACGAGATTATCAAAGCTGAATCTTGTAGAAGTTGCTGAGCTGAGAGCAAACATAATCCAAACCAATCCTTACAAATGAATCAAGACATGAGGCTCTCTGTAACTGATGTTTAGGACAAGCCTTATCATAAAAGTATTTATAGTATTGATCTGGACAAAATGGTTGGAGGAAAAATATACTCCCACAGTAACACATCAGGCCCCCAAGAAAGTATAAAAATAACGATACATGTCTTGGTTACAAACTTGACCTAATATAAACTCACCTATACCCCAGCCTAACGGTTGTAAACACTATCAAAAGGCTGAACAACGATACATAATACAAATAGTAGTACTTGTAGAAGAATGGTATGGGTTGAGAACTCAGTGCAGTTAGAACCGACAGGCTTAGAGTTGGACAGACGTCCCAGCTGCCTCGACTGACCTTTCCGGAAGTCAGACTCTACCCAGTGGATGATCTGCGCGTGCGCCGATTCCCGGAAGGTTAATCTTAGGTTTGGCCGTGGCATACCAGGCATGGCTCGTGCACTCACTGAGGAGCATAGGCCGTGGTGGTGGTGGGGATAGACCATAGGATTCCTGTGCAAGAGATATGTGGTTCCAGCTTCGCTTAGTCGCCGCCTTTTTCCGTACCGGTCGAGTAGGTGTCTGTATAATGTAACTGATCAAGTCCTGGGTATCCTGGTCTGGGGATCCATCGTCGTGTAGGAAATTTCTTAGGACCAAGTAGACATTAAACTAGGGGAGGGCTTGGATATAATTATCTCATCAGAGTGTTGTGTGTGTGTAAAGTCAGCCCACGAGGCCAAACCAAGCGGCCATGTTGTACATTGTATCCTCCAGTGTGAGTGCCTGGAGCGTGAGGGGCAGGCCTGACCCCCGAAAACAAACAGTGGAGAGGGCGGCCTTTCATCGCGCACGTCCAGCTTGTGTCAGGTTTCGCTGCCAGAGCAGGCTAGGACCTAATCAACGCGTCCAGGCGCCTCGCTCCCGCAGATTAATTGGCCCCGGGTCTCGCATTGTTTTCATGGTGGGGTAGGGTTGGTCGAGGGATAGAACATTCGCTTACGACGTGGAAGGGTGCGGTTGAATCCATGCTCAGCTGGTCGAGGTTCGTTTTTTAAAGGATAGATAGGAGGCAAAATGCCAACGACCATGTCACGGAATGTGACAGATATCCAATTTCGGGGTCCCGTCGCCGTATAGGAACTTTACTATGATCCAGGGGATGTGAATATAAAAGACAGCTTCTCTTTCTATGACCAAGAAGTTCCAACGTCTTGATGCGGATGAAGCTTCCTGTTAAAACTGTAGGCAGCTTTTATCATTCCATCCCTTCCCACTACAATACAAAATATGAAATGAAAGTCAGGGTCTAACTGTAATATTCTATTTTCAAATTGTATCTCTTTCTCTTATCCCTTGTGATCTCCTCCAATCATTGATAATATAAAGCAAAACAAAACACAACGAGCAACAAAATCTTTACTCACTCGCGCGAAACATCCCATGTACAAAGCCCATTAGTGATTCATTTACGATTTTGCCTCCTCCTCTTGTGACTCCCACCTCAAGGTCCAGCAAGCGAAAAAACCATTTGAAATAATAATAAAAAAAAAAAAAAACCCGGACAGAAACAAAAAGGCATGAAACCTAACGAGAGATCAAAAGGAATGTCTTCTAAATATTCCCTTTTTTTCTAGCCTAATAACACACAACCTGAAGGCTTTTCTCAACCATGCGGAGATGTACATGCCTGTGGCCGATCCATTACGCTCAGATCCACTTTCCAGCCAAACAGCTGCGTCAATCTCACCAACAGCAAACACATCCACACTACAGTAACTGTTTGTAGGGTCCTCACATGTCCGCCCTTAGCTTGCAGGGATGTCGACTTTATTCTTTGTAGATCCAGTCATTTAGCAGTTTAACATCTCCAACTACATACATTGGTACTTAAGGAGGATCCGAATTTCGTGAGGTCGAACCGAGGAACTCCCAAAAAGAAGAGCAGCGCTATGAAACTTGCATCAGCTCGCCCCCAAATAGGCTTAGGTCTTGCGCGGAGGAATTAAACAAGATATCAAAATTGGGATTAGATCGGTCAGCAGTACAATTACAGTAACTATACAGAGAGCAAAGCCGGGAAACACATACTTTCTTTGTTCAATACAAATGGATAAAAAAAAAACTGCACAAACTACAGATGTCGCAACGCTCAGAAACAAAAAAACCCAGCATGCCCTAATATTTCGACCTAAAAGAATATCATTGTGCGTAAAGAGGAGCAACATTGGGAACTCTCTTCTTTAAACTGTACCTTAGTTTACCCTTTCCTTTTCCTTTTGTACAGTGTGCAATTATGTACTACATTTGTACATGTAATATTATATGGATGAGGCAGAGGTAATTCATTCGCCCAGCCATTGATCTTTAGACGCTCGAGGGATTACCGAAACAAGCTTTCATCGTGAGGCAAACAAAGTTCTCAAGTCTTCATCGCCCCTGCTGAAAGTCAGATCGTCACAGACACCGGCGATCATGGCTCTCCATATCTTTCTGTTATCACTAAGTCTTGCCGTGATGAAAACATTGATATGGGTTTCTTTCTCGTTGTGTAATAGTTCGAAATTGTATCTGCATTTTGTGAGTGGTCGCCTTCTATTCCCTTATCTGGCCCGAACAGTTTAAAAGCGGGCGTCTAGCCATGATTATTGGGGCTTGTCCGGGATGGCGCAAGCGCAATAGTTCGCGGTAAGAGTGAAAGGCATTTCGTCAATTGGTGGGTTGAACCGGTTTAACAACATGGTTGTTTCCGAGGACAAGTTGTGTGCGCTTCTTATACTTTGATCTACATGGTCACACCAAAGGCTCAGCCTGGCCACCGCGTTTCCTACCTGGTAGTTCGGTCAATGTCAGTACATGTACCAACTACCATAAGAGGGATCTATCTCATGGGCTCACGTCACTGTATATGGCCCTTCTCAATGAGACAGGCTAAAAGAAAAGGGGGGAGGAGGCGGAGACAGGCAAAGAAGAGACAGAAAGAAAACAGAAGAGAGAGAGAGAGAGAGAGAGAGAGAGAGAGAGAGAGAGAGAGAGAGAGAGAGTGAGTGGAGCGGGGGGGGGGGGGTAATTAAATGTCTCAATGAAACTGCAGGTACAACTACAAGCACATAATAATTTGTATCGAGCTGCTGTCACTGTGAGACTTCCGCCAGGGGATCGCTTGTGTTTCAAAGGTTTGATCTTTATTACGTGTACACCGATCGCGGATACCAGATAACCTCAGATAGCCTCGGCGCCGACTGGTCGAATTAAGAGCAAACAACAACTCTAAAATAATGCAGCCCGATCAAAGGAATGGTAGCTGTACCGGGACAGTAATAGGTCCCCCAGTAGTGAACAGCTCTGCGGGGCGCCTTCTACAAAGATGATAAGCGACGTCGCTTGGATCAAACGTTTGTCGGGTGGTGAGTTAGCGTGACTAGTCGAGCGTTAGACTCCTAATTGGGAGATACCCGGTTCGATCCATTGCACTGACAAAGTCTTTAGGGTAGGTGTCAGAGTAATGTGTCCAGCTGGGACAAAAGTCCCCGCACTGTCTGTGAGGCAGTCCCATAAAAAAATGGCAGACGTTAGCCTTTGAATCCGTCTCCTTTTGGGACCCTCCATGAGAGTCGAGGAGACATTAAACTAGAAAACAGCTTCTTTCTTACAGAGATCACTCAAAAGTCTTTCCTTAGCCTTCGGAAAAGTGGAAGGATCTAGGCAGCACCCGTAGACTGATTCTGCTCCACGCACCTCTACATGTATAACTGCGGTATGAAGGACATGGCATGGAACAAGAAGGGGATGATCTAACATTGGCAATTATGACAATGTTGAGTACATGTATAACTTGATAATTAGTCTTTCGGACACAATCCTGACCACTTATCATTTCTGTACATGTATAACATAATGGGTCGCCGCATCTATGACTTACAGCTGCGGACAAATTAGCCAAGGCGAAATAACATAATTGCTACACAATGTACTACATGAATACTCTAACATGTAAAAGGCGATATAATTATATTCAGTTGTAAGCAATAGACAGGCACCTCAATTACACCCACGCCTTCGTGGAAGGATCAAAGCCATTCGGACAAAGGTATTGGTACAGTATCACTAACAGTTGGAAGTACACAATGTGGTAGGTACAAACGCACTGAGCGAGCTGGATAACAAAGAGACGTCCAATGTCTTGGGTCGGAGAAAGCAAGGCTCTGTGCAAGTCAAACGTCACCTAAATTACATACGGCGACGGGGCCCAGAGCGGGATTCTCGGGTCTTTTCAATCATTATACAAACACACACCGCTGCGGTCAGAGCGGGGATCGAACCTCAATCTTTCGCTGAATATCAGAAGGCGCTTACCTTCGAACATCGTGCCCCCGACCTAAAATTGTTTCCAACCTTCGGGTTTCTTGTGTACAAAACCACAAGACAATACATGTAACATACAAACTTGTGCAAATAGATGTGTCCAGGCTTGCAGCACTCATACACACACACAGACACACACACAACGTACACACTGTTTTCTTGTTTTGTTGTTGTTGTTTTTTTTGCAACACAATTTGAAATCGCAATCGTTGGCTTAATTCGAAACGAGAGTACTGATTATTTTGAAAAAAAAAAAACAAATGCCCATTTTTATCATTGAGAGTTTGGCACCCATACCCTTTCTTTCTTTATTTCTTTCTATATGTCTTTCTTTCTTTATTTCTTTCTATATGTCTGTCTGCCTGTCTCTTTATCCCCTCTCTCTCTCTCTCTCTCTCTCTCTCTCTCTCTCTCTCTCTCTCTCTCTCTTCCCCCCATCGTTCCTTTATTTCCGTCTATATACACTAATAATAGAGCTAGCTAATAATAGCCAGCTTACTTTTTTTTCTCTTTTCAATTCTATGAAAATTTACCCCGATCAAAAGAAGTCAAACTCGAAGGTTGTTGGCAGCACACAGGGGGTGTAGGTAGGGACGGCATTTGGCCATACAATCGAGATAGGAAGAAAAAAAACAGAAAAACAGCCCGTTGTCTTTTTTCGACCAACGTGATTAATTTAATAATTAGAACCTTATTCTAAGGAGGGAGGGGGTGAGCAAAACAAAGACCGTAAACCTCATAATCGGGTACTTCAAGTTTCGTCTTATTTAAATGGCAGGTAAGAGTTGCAGGTAGACTGTCCACATAGGAGGTGTAGAAACGCTGAGATATATTTCGAGGTTTTCCCTTCTGACTGTCGTGCATAACGGTTTGAAGACAAAAGAAGAGAAGCTACAGCTTAAACGGGATTGTATTTATAACCCTTATTTTTTTTTTTTTTTTACAACCTGGTGAACAACCTCATTGATCTACGTCCCAGACTCAGGAGCTGCTGCTACTGACGATAAAGTCGGCCGAGATACTACCACAGAGGTGAAACCAAAACTCAAGGTACACGACATGACGATCCCATTCAAATCCACTTTGGCAAACATACTTGTCCTCCCACCCAACACAGTTTTTTTATTATTATTATTATTATTATCATCATCATCATCATCATCATCATCATCATCATCATCATCATCATCATCATCATCATCATCATCATCATCATC
>RQTK01000025.1:134512-167407 GCA_003991915.1 Elysia chlorotica | reverse complement strand
CATCATCATCATCATCATCATCATCATCATCATCATCATCATCATCATCATCATCATCATCATCATCATCATCATCATCATCATCACCACCACCATCACCACCACCACCACCATCATCATCGGCATGATCAATACTTCCAAGACCAACAATATGTACTAAAGAAGCAGAGGAATATTATAATTTATATTTTCGGCATTACCCGTATTTATCTTCGTGTTGGAAAGTCGTCACTTGACTGTAGCCGAGTTACATAACTATGTACATGACGTTAGACTATGATGCTGATAGTGCGCGTTATGTTTTCCTTACCTGTCTACACTAACGAGACCATAATATGCCCAAGGTGGTTAGATTATGTCGTTATGGTAGAGAATAGATCTAGTTGGGAGTATTATTATCACAGGTAATTACGACGTTGCTGTGATTTTTGTTCCTCTTATTTATGTTCATAAGCTTCTACTATGATAGATACAGCTACCTCTCCCACAACAAATGTATAATTCTATACTAATTATTTCGATTTTCATGTTGCATAAAAGTTGCTGCAATTAACAAATAAACAAAACAAATACAAAAAAGAAAATATTGTTACTATTAAAGCATAAAAATGGCATTTTTGCCTTTTAAAATTGAAACCATAAGCGTAATATCACAAAAAGATGGTTATAATATTGTGATGTTGTTTGTTTTTGTTTCGGTTTTGTTGTGTTTGTTTTTTTTTTGTTTGTTTTTTTCAAGAAGTGGAAATCGTGTGGATCATCGGCACAGGCTGGCAGAGAGGAGAAAGCAGGTTATGATAAGGAAAAATAATGCGAAATGAATTTGGAAAGAACCGATGGGGGAGATTTACAGAACATATGGGTCAAAGAAAGATTAAGAAAAAATAGCAGGAGAGTGAGTGAGAGAGAGAGATAGAGAGAGAGATAGAGAGAGAGAGAGAGACATAGAGAGAGAGAGAGTGGCCACAGGAATGGGAAGGGGAAAGGGGCGGAATCATGGAGAGAAAGAGGAATAAAATGATTAATAGATGGGTGAGTAGATAGAGAGTGAGTGATAGAGAGACCGGAAAGGGGGGGGGGGATACGTGAGGTACACTACTTTGTTTGACTTATGAGTATGACGGACGGACCGAGCGGAAGAGGAAGTTGCCCCTCCAATCGAGGCCCCACCAGTAACCAAGGCAGATGGTGTTGGGCGGAGAGCTGGGGGCCGGGTGAATGTGATCAACTTGAAAAAAAGGGAATACACATCCTCTGACACCAAGTGGAAACAGAACAAGGGGATCGACAGAGAGGGGATGAGACAAGGAACACATAGATAGAGAGAGAGAGAAAGAGAGAGAGAGAGAGAGAGAGAGAGAGAGAGAGAGAGAGAGAGAGAGAGAGAGAGAGAGAGAGAGAGAGAGAGAGAGAGAGAGAGAGAGAGAGAGAAATTGAAACTATCATAATCTCACAGTTTTCACTCATTTTTTTCTCTCTCTTTTCATTCTTTATATTGTTTGTCTTCGTAATTTAAAAATCAAACAACAACAACAATAAAACTGGGGTTAAAGAGAGAGGGATGAGGAGAGAGAAGCACAAAGACAGAAAACTAAGGGAAAGACAAAAAGGAAGAAAGGCACAAGAATGGTTAAAACCCGGGCTTTAGAGAACGATATTAACAACAAAATAGACACAAACACAAATAATTTATTTCCAGTTTTGAATAATTATATTGAAGGACGCTGAGCGAATTCAATTATGATAAATTTTCTTTTTGGAGTATATTGTGAAAGAATAATTATTATCTACAGTGGCGCTAATGGGTATGAGGAACGGTAAATCCAGCGTTGCTGGGATCAGGAAGCGACAACCTTTGGCAGAGCAACTTACTTCAACTCTGAAGCACTATGTACAGCAGAGCCTGGCGTAAAAAAAAAAAACTGCATGTGGGCTCCTATTGTGGAACATTTCAGACTCTTGTTTGCACGCGCTACAGATTAGGAGGTGATAAAAGACTGCAAAAACTGAAGATTTGTATCCCTATTGTCTGATCGCGCGTAGCTGCTCTGAAGAAGACAGGTACACCAAGTCGAAAATAGAACAGCCAAGGTGAAGGTCAGACAATCTCTCTGAGAGCAAGTTAGTGATAGGGGAACAAAGTTGTAGGATGGTGGGAGAGACAGAGAGGGTGAGAGAGACAGAGAGAGTGAGAGATACAGAGAGAGAGGGGTGAAGGGAGAGAGAGAGAGTGAGAGAGGGGTGAAGGGAGAGATAGTGAGAGAGAGAGAGAGAGAGAGAGAGAGAGAGAGAGAGAGAGAGAGAGAGAGAGAGAGAGGGGGGGGGGGGGGAGGGGGAGGGAGAGAGGGGGGAGGGGTGTTAAGGAAATGAAAACAAACAAGGTCAATCAAAATGAGTGCTAAACCGCCAGGGAATCTAACACTAGATCTAGCAAGGTTCTGGTTATCGCGATCAGGGGGTTCACACAAAACTACAGGGAGGAAAAAAACAAAACAAAAAACGTAAACAACCCAGTCACAGGATGTGTGTGCCGCTGGTGTTTCGGGAGATAGCACAAACCCAATGTTGTAAACCATTGACCAAAAAGCGTATTTCTGGCTATTTTATTTACACAAGTGTATTTTAATGTACACTTTGGCGTCTGGTATCAATTATAGTGATTGAATTGGCGAAATAAAACACCGTGATGTAAAAACAATACTGAGTAAAAGGTGTATATCTTTGAGTGATTTATTGCACACAAAATTACAAAAATGAAACAAAGAGAAGCATTGCGCTTTTCGACTGGGCAAGACCGCTCTAAGTTATCCATTTAAGATAAAGTTAATATTGAATGAATATTATTCCTAAAAAAAGGTTTGATTGATTTGTGTGTTATTAAAAGAGAAAAAGAAACAGAAAAGGAAAACTGAACACCGTTGTTAATTTTTTGTTGTGCCGAAAGAAGCGCGTTTTGTGGGTAGACTACAGTAGGACGTTGTTATTCTGACAATCACTCGACAAGTATTATTCTACTGCTTTAGATAGCCAGCGCCTTGCAGGGGGAAGAAAGCAGCGGGCCACGGAGAGATTAGATCCATGGATTACTTCAAACTTGTTATAGTTGAGGAGATGGAGAGAGGGGGAGAGAAAGAGATTGGGATAGAGAGAGAAAGAAAAAGAGAGATGAAGAGAGAGAGAGAGAGAGAGAGAAGAGAGGGGGAGAGAGAGAGGGATAGAGAGAAGGAAGTGATAGAGGCAGGGGATAGCAAAACAGATATAGTTGACCAGGAGAGGGCTGGGGTAAATGTTTATAAACTTTTTCACTCGTGAAATTGAACAGCCAGGCCAAGTGAATGGACACGAAATTCAAGTTGAATCTCTTCTTTACTCGCGTCTGCACGGCACAGATGAAATAAAATAAAGGGAGAAACGAAGTAAAAAAAAAAAAAACTGGTGAGGAAATGAAAACAGATCTAGGTAAAGGTTGGAAAGGTGTAGTGGGTCTTGGTGGAAGGTTCGATGCCGCTTGGGCGTAAAGCACGAGCGGAAGGTTAAGGGTGAGTAGAAACTCAGAGAAAGGGAAACCATCAGAACTCAGCCACAGGCCAGGTGCAAAGTGGGAGAGGGGAGGGGGGGGGGGGGGGGGTGCGCGCATGTGTGAGGGTGGAGCGGGGAAGAGGGGGGCTCTGCCGCACAGAGGTGAAGTGATGGTGAAGGGTGAGACTGAGAGAGAGCGAGAGAAACAGAGAGACGGCGTAGCGCGACGGTGTGTGCACCTCTTTCTTCTTCCCTCACCCCCTCGCGTCCCCTTCTTCCCCCCCTGACCAGGTGAGGCTGGAGTGGGCCAAGGTGGAAAAAAAAAGAACGAGGGTTAGAGAAGGCAGGCTACCCACCTTCAAGAGTTAACCGCGAAAGACTGGGTGCGTGTGTGGTGTGTGTGTGTGTGGGTGAGTGTATGTGTATGTGTGGTGTGTATATGTATGTGTGAGTGTGCGTGTGCTTTGCATTAAACAGGGGGGGGCGCTTTGGACGGCTGTGGTTAAACCCTCCTTCAGGATTCAGAAGCCGTCTGTTGCTGCACCGTTTCAGCCTTTTATCCCTAGCCATCTTTTTTTTTCTTTCTTCCTTTCCTTTTTCTTCTTTTGAAGTTGAACCCCTGGTCAAAGAAATATGGCAAAATGGGAGGGTACTCCGACGTCTTAGCGTGTGCCGAAAGTTATTTCCACCCCCCCATACCCCCCCCCCCCCCCCCTTTCGCCAGCTCTCAGCTGTGATCTTCACGGACAGAAAAACAAAACAAAACAAAAACAGGGGGTGTGCTGTCCGTTTTGAGACGACTATTTTTGTACTTCACTAAAGAAGCAGTTTTTTTTCTATTTTGTATTTTGTATTTCGAGAGCGCGGCGACAGTCTCGGCTCAGTAGGTTTACAAAGGTGGGAGGTAGCAAACAAAGAGAAGGGGGGTGTATAGGCTGTTAAGCAAGGCAAAGCACGGGCTGTATCGGTATCGGTAGGACCCGGGCCAGGCTCAGAACGGCACGCGACCAGGGGTATAAAGCGACAGCTGGTGGCGCGTGCCCGCTACATCCACGAGAGGAGAGAGAGAGAGAGCGAGAACACTCCCCTGGACTAGCACTAGTAGCAGTCAGTAGTCAGTCTATCACACAGCGCCAGCGTTGGAGGCTCATGTACATTATAACTACGTGTATTTTGCGTTATTGAATTGAAAGATCATACTATTTTAACATTTTACGAAGCCGTAACTACAACAGTAACTATTGGTTACGTGCTCGAACACTATTGGAGTTGTAACCCACAGGCGATTCGATCAACTTTGTGGTGAGTCTTGTTTTTTTTTAGTCTGTAATAGTTTGAATCTTAACGGTTTTATTTTATCAAATTGTCCACAAGTCTTTGCCATTTGCTTGTAATGAACTCTACGACCTGTCTATGTAATTCTAGGTGTATTTCTCACTCACAATCAGGGTGCGAACTCTGTATTTTCACGAAAATATTTCCGCCCTTATACAACTATCAATTTAGATTTAGATCTAGATCGAAAATATTTGAGATATAGTTCAAGACGCAACATGCCTCGCATAACAACATGGTGGAAATAAAAAGTCGTACCATTCGTACAGGTTAAATATCTTTTACAACTAAAAAATTAATACGTTATCGACATTCTTTTGTAAGGGAAAGCAAATTTAATATCCCTCAACAACAACAACAACAACAACAACAACAACAACAACAACAATAGAACAAAAACATGTAGTAAAGCCAATCAAATAAGGCCAGTTTGAAGGTGTTCATGTTTGTTACCCAAACCGACCCGGCTACCAGGCACGAGCATTGACGTGCGTGTTGGGCTTAGAATAGATGCAGGTGTAAAGCAACACTTACACAGAGATATAAGTACAATAGTGCTATACGCTTCTATGACCTCAGACTAAGGAGAGGAATATTATCATACACTAGCTGTCCGTAGTTTATGACATCGCCGTACATTTACTTGTACTTGCTACCCCTAGAGAACTAAGTACAACTACAAACTACGTATTTAAATGCCCGCCTATGGCATCTAAATGTATGGTTAGTAACGGGGTCGAACCCTACGTTCTGTTTGTACTTGGTACGCCAGTTGTTTTTTCTTCAGTGTTGAGCGCTCACTGTGAAGCCACGCGCCAGTTTACCTGCACATTCTACGCATCTTCACTCACGCCAGATCTCTCAAACAAAAGGGAAAACACGGATCAGAAGGGGAAGAAGTTATGCTGGCACCTCACCAAAACAGCTGACTTCGCTCCGACACAGCCTAAAAAAAAAACTGGGGAGATAAAGATAGTGCTACGCAAGCGGCATCTAGAAGATAAATCTACACACACACACACACACAAACATAACAAGGAGCAAAAAATCTATTTCCACAAGGCCTAGATTCCACAACATTGTTGGCATAGGGTCTGCTGTGCAACGTACGTATAGATCAGAGTCCGCACCTTTCACTCACTGTCTCTGGAAACGTTCATTAACGTGCGCCGTGTAGTGCGCAATCTTCTAAATATACTATAATAAAAGATAGACTAAAAAAGCTAAACCCAAAGGAAAGGGGTGCAAGTTCTGTTCTTTTTCCGTTCACACACACACACACACACACACACTTCAGTACAACTGACTGAAGAAGAATGTGACTGATGAAGGAGAATAGAATTTTATTTAGGAAAATAGACACCTAGATCTAGGAGTAGAACAGAGTAGGCAAATTCAGCTAGGTTTGACTACTACTCATTTACCAGTCTTGAGGTGAGTTTGTTAGCACACATGGCTTTGCATTGCATGTCAAACAAATTCTGGAATAAGATTTAAAGATCTTAACGCTCATTGTGTTTCAATTTGATATGAAATTACACTGTGCAATGCATTCAGATTTATTTAGAGATTATTCTCTATAATGATGCGGACGGGTCACTTCTTTTGTGTCTCAAACATTCCAGACTTAGTCTCAAAACAAAGGAAAACTAAAAGTAAAACAAAACACAAAACCATTATTTCATAAATGAAGACGCTGTTAAAAAAAACAGTTGAAAATAATAGTATATTCCGTTTTCGAAACCGATACTCGTTTTCACCAAGTGTACATGTACATTCATAAGGTGAAAGTCTGAAATATGTTCTGGAAAACCTATCAGCCTAGACCCTACAAAAACCTGATGAATCAATATCCTTTAAATGAATCACTTGAAGAACCGTTTTTCATGTAGCTGAAAGGTACAATTAGATCTAACAAATAACGCTACTGTAGTGCTTCAAAGGATCATCATCTCGATTTAGCTACTGATAATGGTGTGTTTACAATCAAGGATTGGAAAGATAACACACAAGAAAGATACCACACCAACGAACAAAGAGATGGATAAGGGAGTGAGTGTCAGAGAGAGAGAGAGAGAGAGAGAGAGAGAGAGAGAGAGAGATATAAAGAAAGAATCGCTTCTGAGAAACATGGAGAGGTTGGTTATCGCGTGACAAGAAAACCATTCAGACAGTGTACCTATCCAGTAAAGCAATTCATTAAATTATATGAAAGACCTGTAGACATTCCATAGTTTTAAAACAAGTTTTGCACTGTAAACCACAAAAGCCTCGGTCTGTCGCTCTCCCACAATCAAACTGCGGGACTGTTTTGGTCTCTATGTCTATCTCTATGTAGATGGGTCGCCTCAACAGATAGGCGTAACCTTTGACCACTATCCATGCTAGAACAAGAAGCCACTTTTCCCACGGTCTGGCTTTTGGCGAGTGGCGAGACTAACGTTGAGTTTACCTGCCAGGTATGTCTACCATCACGTCTCCAGGGGCACCAGTACCGGTATTACCGACTCAGTAGGTTTACCTGAGGGGAGGACTTGACGTGAAAGATGCGGTTCTAACTCCTTACCAGATGCTTAGGATTTCAGTTGGGGATTCTTCTTTTTTTTAGTACTGAAGTGTAACACAGTAAGTATGCCGTTAACCATTTTACCATGACAGCCCGTTTACATTATTATATTATATTATAACCAAAGGGATGTATTTTTTCCCGACGTTCCAATGTTACTTTTAGATATTATTTTCTCAATATTTTGATGTGCCATCACGGAGCCTCATGGCGCGTAGTAATGAAGGCTCAGCCGATAGAGCGCATGTAGCCTAAAACTTGAGAAATGTTTATGACTGAAAATGTTGCATTTCTCTAAAACAATAAAACAGGGCATACAGTCAAAATAGTTTAATAAAATAATACGTCGAATCTGTGTGGCGACGTAAAGAAAGTCAAGTCATGGTTTTTATCGTGTATGTGAAAAGGGACTATTTAGAGCTACGTGGTTTTTACCCACGGTGATTTAGTGTTTATCGATAGTTACGAGTGCGTCAGGACTGGGCAACAATTCGACGAGTGGTAGATAGCGCTGAGTACGAAGACAGAGTGGATTTATATGCCAGACTTAGGGTATACTTAGTAGCAGAGTACTGTAGTCTAGACGAAGGTTACTACAACCATGCACTAATACTACTACTAGTACGTGTATCAGTATAGTAGTACGTGTAGTAGCAGATAAGGACCAGTGCGTAAGCTGCAGGATCAACATCGAGAGACTATAATGCGCTTGATCCTCTCTACGCCACTCGTAACGTGTACAAATAATTATACCAACAGAGCAGACTACCACTGAGGTAGACGTTCATACAAAAAGGGGCTTAATTGTAGAGGCAGGTGAACACACGAGACCCGGTCCTGAAATTTCTCGTTACAATTTAAGCTTCTCTTTGGTATCTTTTGTAGCTAGTTGTGCATGAGTTGTCCGACCGCTCCGTACCTCCCATGACGTGTACGGTGTAGACCTCGCGACTTCCCGCTTGGCGGTTGATACAGCTGGGTGAACAACCCACTCAGTTAGAGGTCCAATGGATCGATTATACACATTTTGCAAAATTGTATTATACTCAATTATTAGTAGTGGTAGTAGTACTACTAGTAGTAGGAGCAGCAGTAGTAGTAGTAGTAGTAGTAGTAGTAGTAGTAGTAGTAGTAGTAGTAGTAGTAGTAGTAGTAGTAGTAGTAGTAGTAGTAGTAGTAGTATTTGGAAAATATTCCTCAGATCTACGTTTTAAAGTGTAATATGATCTTAGGAATATTTTACCAAAGGCATTATCTCCTTTGCGTATCCAAAACGAGCACAGTATAGTTTAATCAATAGACATATACTGCACTGTAAATCTGTTTCATTTATATGGACCAATATCCAATCTGTTGCACATATGCATGATTTTATACTGCCAGCAACCATACACTAGCCAAACACATTGTCACGATCACTGCATTATACTAGGTACATACAATAAGCTACCTAGTTGAAAGGGATTATCCTGTACAACACTTTACTAAAAATAAATCAATAAATAAGGGTTTTCATAAAAATAAAGTATAAGAACAAAACAGAGAACGATTTAAAAAAAAGTCCCATTTATTATAAATTACATCTGTTAAAAATAAGTAGATCTACATAAGTACTTCACGTTTACCAAAGTCTATCATATTATATGATTGTTTTATACCCGCTGGTTACATGATGTATTATAATATTACGCAAACTGTCTCAGTGTCTGCAGCCTGAGTAAGTCTCTGCGATTCCCACGCTCAGGTGACCAAACTCTAGACTCTGTCTAGAGCGTAGATCTACATTCAGGTATTCTGCTCACCTTCCGAGACACGAAAGGTCACATTTATAAACATAAACTCGTGTGAAGGGCGAGGCTGCCGGTTGATGCATTAGAAGATCCTCAACATTCTCGTTATCTATCTATCTATCTATCTATCTATCTATCTATCTATCTATATATATATATATCTACCTATCTGTATATAAATTTAGGACTGTATCTCTTTTCTTTATTCCCTTGCCTGGATAATAAATATTTTCGTCTTGAATCTCCAACGACAGGGTGTAAAGTTATTGCAAAGATGATTTGAACACAGCTACTTCCGTGCTGGTGCTAAAAGTGACTACGTGAAAATCAACAAGCTAATGTTTTGTTTTTACTTTTAGACTGGGTAATGTAAACATAACTAAGCGTGGCATTATTTAAAACCTGCGGCAGCTAAGCTATGCAGGGTCATTAAATAAAAGATGGCTACTGCAAAATCCATCTTGTTGAGAAAGATGGCGGGGGTGAGAGATCACGGAAGACACCGGTAGACGACAGTGCGAGTCAGAGAGAGAGAGAGAGAGAGAGAGATAAAGGGAGACAGAGAGAGGGTATGAGCAGATTAAAAAAAAAACAACAACAACAATTTTCCGATACAGACGGACTTCTGATACATAATTTAATTTATTATAATCTAAATAGATTCATTTACATTTTTGGAGAAGCACATAAGCTGTAAGGATTGTGAGGTTACATGTACCAGCATGTCTTTGAAAAGACTGGTTTTACTAGCTTCAGGTCTTCAAAGGAAAGCCTAACCTACAGTATGCAGGCGGCTGTCATAGGCTTTAATCAATCACCGTGGGTCCCAACCTGGCGCCCAAGAGGGCTGCTAACTCTGCCGAACAATATAGTGTACTTATTTAGATACAAATTGTAAAAAGAAGTGCAGAATACGCTTTTCGACATGTGACTCGCGGAAGTTCAAAAGTTTACCTGTTTCGCGTTCAGACCCCTCTTCGTCCCATTATTTAAAATAAGGCTTTATGCCAAGATTGCGTTTTGTTTTCGTAATTTCTATGTGCTCGTGGTGTTGAACATCATCTATTCGTTCAGGTTCTTTGATAGAGCGAAAACTGGGTCGGTTGTACAAACTTTAATTAAACAAACAAAAAACCAGGAAGTTGGCGAGTGCGAGACAGTCAAATCATTCTTCAATCCGTGTCACGTAAAAACAAAGTGCCTGCGGTGATTTGAGGGATCTTCAATTAATGGGGCCGTGATTTGGAAAACTGTGTTAGCGGTGGAAAGGGGGGTAATGATGAGGCTGATGCAAATTGAGGGAGGCCAGCTGCAGGAAGTCCTCACCAAAAGCCCGCCATCGCAAAGACACACTGGCTCACCCCCTGGTTGACTGAGAGAACGAGGCGAATGTTTTAGAGGTCGATACACGTTTCCCATTGTCTTGTGGGGCGACAAGGAAAGGGAGAGGGAGAAAAGAGGAGACCCAGAGATCGAACTTAGTCTTGAGCCGGGTGAAATGTTCAGAGCTGTGGTTGGTATTTAAAAACCCTTTACAAACCACAGCGGCTGCTATTTGTCTGATGGTGCCTCTATAGTCTGTCAGGGAAAGAGCCTGTTTCAAGATCTAGATCTATACAAGTGGATCTACTGAGGCACCATGACAACACTGTTTAAACCCTCTCGTGAGTATGATTGTCGATCCTACTTTAAAAAAATGAAAGCTAAGGTGTAAACATTAATTTTGAGGAGACAAACTATCTTGTTAGTCGAATCGCCAGTACAAGTATCAGGTTCAAGGAACAGCTATTTATGGTAGAATTCTCGGAAAATCAGAAGCCTGGTGTAAGTTTCCTTTTCATTACGATATCCCATGACGAATGACATTAACTCGAAAAGGCATACAGTCTAATACAGGTTTTAAAGTTTACATCCAGCACATCATGTCATTTTCAAATGGCTACCACCATCATGGTTTGGACTAGGGCAACAGCTAGACAAAATCAATATCCAGTCCCAGTTAAAAAAAATAAGACTATTGTTGATCTAACCAGCAGACTTGGTAACCCCTGAAACCACTAAAACTCAGTAGAAGCACCTTAAAAGCTCATTATATCGAAGGCATGGCTCTCGTGCTTACTGTTACACTAACGCCAAACAAAACATGGATGGCGACAACCGCTCGGTGCAAATTTACAGAGCTGGCTTGTCAAGGCAGTTTCGCGTCCGCAACCACAACATGTGTTTGTGCAGCACAGTCTTTCTCATGCGTGCACTCTATACATAACACCGACAGGTGGTGATCACTGATCAGCTGGCCTTACACTCACAGTCACACGCAGCATTGATACGTGGCGTATGTTGTGTTTTCCAAGGTGTGATGCGCGTGTGACTCACGTTGGGATTCCCTATGGTTTACCAGAAACCAACAATATAATCATATCTCTCTATTTCACCTGGGCTTGTCGTCGACTGCCCTGCGAATTAATGGACTAGTTCTAAAACCTTGTGCTTCCAATAATCCAAAAGAAAGGCTATGTATACATCTATACATCTAAGAATCAGATTTCTTTACCAGATTGCATTTGCACATAAAGTGTAAAACATGAACCATTCAGACCACCCCGCATGCTAATTAATTTGTTAAGTTCTCATTGACTAAAACCTCTAGTCTATCAATCAGAGAAAGGTATCTGCGTGTTTAACAATTAACTTTTAAAATCAGGTCAGTGTTTTTGTCGCCGTTTTTTTTTTTAATACAATTCAATTTTAAGCAATATTAATTTTGCTTTGCACCCGTTTAGAAAATGTTGACAAATGGTGCGGATCAACCAGACAAGGTCACATTGTAAAAGGGTTTTCAAAATACAAAAATTACCCCGGTGAAAGAATTGTCTTTCCGCTGACATTTCGAATAAGTTTACACTCAATGCTCTAACCTGTTCGTAGCAGTTAGAGTTCCCGTTTCTTATTTAATGTGTGTTTCCTGAAAAGGTCAGTGGGTACTATCCTCTAGTCTTGCCCAGAATCTTACGTTTTGCAAGATTGGCAAGCTGACAAAGACGCAGTTATCTTGATCCAGAGTCTAGTGCGGTACTGCGGTTCACGTAACAAGATAATGCTGGTAAAGCAGAGCTTCTTCTTCGCCACTCCCCCAGCCCTGTAGCCATGGCAAGCCCCCCGGCCTGGTGAACTCGCCTATCTTACCGGTTAAGCCCGACCAGTCGCCGATAGTGATAGGTTCCACCCCACCAAGCAGGCTATTCTGTCCAGGTACGGCACTCCATTCACTGATGGTGTACACGGGCGGGCCAGCGAAATTACACCAATTACAACAACGTATTGATTTCATTGTAGGGCTGTGTTATTATTTATAATTTTGAGTGATACTGATAGATGTAACGGTTCACCAGTTACATGTATATGGATCCGGCGATCATCTAATCAACGCCTTCTGTTATTTAACCAGATTCTATAATGCATTCAAAGAAAGAAAAAATCTGAAGAGAAATAAATGATTGGGACACCTGAGGGAGAAAACCAAGTCGATATGAAAAATGTGTCTTTCATAATACATGTAGTACATGATACGGTGTTTCCATGAACACAAATTAGGGATCGATTTCCTATATTAACCGAAATGTGTAACTATTAGTGTTAGAGACTTGTGATTGCATGCTTCACATCACGTAACCAGGTAATAGCATCGATTAAGCAACAAAAAGCGTAGGGTGGTCATGCCCGAGGGCCCGCTACAACCTGGCTAGATCTACACAATCTCTCTGGCTTGGCAAATAGACGCAAGTGGTGCTTGGGTGGGATCTCTCCACATCTGTCCGCACTCGATCAGTCCCCGGAGTGCCACTAATGATCTGCTAATGCCTCCAATAGAGCAGCTACAACACCGCAATATAGAATGGTGCTCTGATAATTGGAGGCAACCTGGTAGAGCGTCAAGCTACCAATCTGGAGGTACCCGGTTCGATCCCAAGATCGGGCACATTGGTTTGAAAGGTTTCGTCTCTTACTGTTTGGGTCGGTGTCAGTCTCATGAGTCCGCACTCCTATGCTAACTTTTACCCTTGAGAGTAAGTTTTAGGTGATAACACTGACAGGATCACTCACTATCTTTGGCTTCAAATTATATTCTCTTCCATACTTTTTCTTCCATCCAGGGAACTGTTTGATGTAAATGACAATCAGAAAGGAACCATGATGGACAGGAAACAACTCATCGCGAGCATGCTCTTGTTTTGGATAGCAGCATGCATGCCCCTGGCTTCGGGTAAGGAACTGCATTTTTTTTTACAACGAAGCTTTTAACTAAACGGACACTCTGGTGCAGTACATACGCAATATAGAAAACTATTAAATATTATTAGAGATGTAATACCCTTGCTTCACGAAGCGACGAAAATATCGTTGTGACATAATACATTTGTAATACACATGTTTACCTTTACTCGGGTGGGGTGGGGTACTTTATTCTGTCAGAGTTCTTAGTCTTAAGCAAGTATATGGTGAACTAATTGTGTAAAGGACGCGTT
This sequence comes from Elysia chlorotica, assembly GCA_003991915.1. Lineage (NCBI taxonomy): Eukaryota > Metazoa > Mollusca > Gastropoda > Plakobranchidae > Elysia > Elysia chlorotica. The sequence goes on along the minus strand of RQTK01000025.1, from coordinate 153,671 downwards.
AGGTGCTGGTTTCTGAACCTTTCGTAATTTATATTAAGAAAACTGGGGTAGTACGAGTGACATTGAATAAATGACATTTGACATTATTTATCTTTTTTTTTTCATTTATACGTTTATTGTGAATATATCCGCAATCAAGGTACGTGAATTCTCGTGGCTGTTTATTTTCCCCACTACCTAAATCATATCTCCACTGGGGATAACCATGCTTTCAAAGCGAACACTGTGTGTGCCGGGGTGGAGTGACAGGCGCTGTGACATCCAAGCTAGTCCCTTTACCAGTGGTATTACCACGGTCCACGGACTGCGAGCAAGCATCTGGACATGCGGACACAGGATGCGGCGGGCAGCGCCAAGCGCCCCTGCAATGTTGGCGTCTCCTTCCCCCAGGGCGTGCCGCTAGCCGCAGGGCAAACACTGGACGCACACATAGCACTGCCAACTGCGCCAAAGTCCGCCACCGGAATGTTGGCTGGGCTTCGACCTGCTGCTAGTTCTATACGCATAACAGAGAAATAGGCAAACCAACCCCGAAATATTGGGGGCCATTCATAATGGGTCCTTTGTTGGCGTCAATCTGACAGTTGTGGTGGGGAGACAATCAATGCGCTTGAACGATGCGCGACACGGTTGGTCTCTCAACACAGATAATAGAAGAAAAATAGAGCAGCGGAAGTGAATGGTTTAACCAACTTTATTTAACAAAGCTGTTTTGTTATGTTATTGGAGCAAAACTCAATCTCCGAGTGCTCGGGTGAAGTCAGTCTTCCTGCCAGATTTAAGACCCAGCAGACGCCTTCTCAATGGCTGCCCCGACTGGTTAGAGGATTTGACTTTTCTAGTTTTCTGATCAGTTTAAATGCCATACCTCGTGGCTGACTCTTTCTTTACCTAGTTAGTGCCAGTATGACTATCGGACCCCTTAATATACTTGTACAGCCAATAACGAAATCGACCGTCATTGCTCATTGTTACAACCACGTCCTTAAACGCGCAGCTGTAAGTGGGCCTATTAGCTAATCCTTCCAGTGATACAGAACTGCTCGTTTTGACATAATTACCCCGGCCAACACGCTCGGGAACTGTACCTGTACAGTATTTGTCCCCGTGGCATGTTATCCCCCCTACTTCATCATTTATTCACGCTGGGTTCAGGCTGGGATCTGCAGAGCTGCAAACCTAACCAGGCAACAAAGTATACATTGTGCATTCAACAAATAACCAGCAAATAGGCTTTTTGTCATGAGGTTGGTAGACCTTGATCTGCCGCTCTCGTGCATCATGTATGACTTGTGCCTCTCCCTCAGTTGGTGTGGGCCGCCAAGGCCGTTAGGGTGCTCTCGTGTAGGCTCGCTTAGCAGCTGTTGGCGCTGAGAACCTTTAGATCAGTTTTACTTTATGACAATGTCTTTCCCGGGTGTTGACTTTGAAAATCAGTTTGAACTTCATTTTATGCCATTATTTCGTCTTTTGGTCTGATTCCCTTCGAAGTTGGAAAAACTCTCTTTCAGTTTCATGACCCCAAAACAAAACAAAAAACACAAAAAAACAAACAATACAAAACGAAAAAAAAAAAAAAAAGCCGAACAATAATCGTCACGGTGTTGCACGACTCGAATTTGCTTAGAACCTCTTTGGATGTTTGCCAAGTAAAAATGAGCACACTGAAAATGTGTTCCTACTGAAATTTTCACGACAAAAAGTAAGCACAAAACAAAACAAAAAAGACTAAAAGGGAAAAAAATGGAAAATCTTGATTTAAAAAGGTTGGCACATAGTAGGGAAGATGGCCAGTGGAAATATAAAGGTGGAGGGTTTTATATTTTATTTTAACAATGTAGCATTTTAATGGCATATAACGTGTTATTCATCATCAGACTTTTAAAAGAATCAAAGATTATCCCTTTACACCGACATTAATTTGCACAATATTTTGAAGCTATATATAATGTATAAATGACTGATGAGAGCAATCCCTGTCTGCCCCCAGGCCTGACCAAGTCGGCGTGCTTCTCCGGCAGGAACAAGACGCTCGACCTGGACTGCGGGCCGGGCCAGCTGCTGCACATCACGCGCGCCTTCTACGGCTTCAGCCCCACGGACCAGTGCCAGCTCGCGGCGGGCGGCGAGGCGCAGGGCTGCACGCTGGACGACCGCGAGCGCTACGGCTGCATCGGGCAGCGCGCCTGCTCCATCAACCTGCCCACGGGCCAGTGGGGCGTCAGCGTGCCCGAGTGCGGCCAGCGGAGCAACTTCTACCAAGTGGAGTACAACTGTGTCAGAGGTACGCTACTACCATAGTTTATACGTACTTGTATCTTGGGTCCTGCCGTTGTACGGTTCTATTGCGTTACTGTAACTTGTGTCAGAGGTCCTATACCATTGTACGGTTCTATTGCGTTACTGTAACTTGTGTCAGAGGTACGCTACTACCATATTTATACGTAATTGTATCTTGGGTCCTACCATTGTACGGTTCTATTGCGTTACTGTAACTTGTGCCAGATGTACACTACTATCATTATAGTTCTGTTGTGTTATTGTATCTTGGCCAAAGTAATAATAATTCTTCGAGTCAGTTACTAGTCCGGTCAATACACCCCCAGTGGAATAAACAAAAAATACTGTTATTTTATCATATCAAGGCAGACACGCGGAGCGTCATAGGGTTTTGTTTTAATTTAATATTTGCTCTATTTGTTTACTTTGCTCTGTGGTCGAACGACGCGAGATACAAAGTAGTAGTATTAAAAACTATCATACCTAAAACTTTCTCACCTCAGTGACTGTAGTGCAATATAGTGCTACAAAAGCAATTTGTGAAATGACGCTCCATCTCACTGTATTGGACAAAATGTTATGCTTTTATGGAAATCCCATCAGACTTTCACATGCTTGCATTATTTTCACGCCTCTGATCCAAGAATGTTACTTTGCCTGTGTGGATTAAACAAACTTCAACAGAAATAATTCTCCTATCTACCCCCCCCCCTCTCCTTTGCTCCATGAGGCGTTGATAAGTAAAGTAAAACAAAGAACGAAAACCAAATGAAAACAAAACTTTCACGACTCGCGTGCTGCCCTGAGATGATAAGATAACATTGGGATCCCATTGGTTCTCAAGCTGTTTTATCTATCTTTCTTTCCCTCGTCGGAGGTGGCCATCTTCGAAAGCAGATCGTTTCCATTAACTGTAATCTGAGCAAATCTTGATCTGGAAAATCTGGAAGTTAAGTCTGAAACAACGTAATGTGTGTTTGCTAAAGGCTAAAGTACATTTTTTCATTCCGATTTTGCTTACTATAGAGTTCGAAGATAAGCTGGCAACAATGCCGGTTTGAACCTTTCCGCTCATTAACATCATCTCGAGAAGGTAGGAAAGATAAAAACAAAGTACAAGAACAAAGACTTTCACTTAGTTTTAATGCCACAAACTGTCTTTCTCCTATCCCCCCCCCCTCTTCAGAAATCTGCGGCGGTGTTAATTGAACAAGAGCGATACTTCTTTATACCATGCATAAGAACCAATTAGAATGCCCTATTGTAAATTTCAACTAAGAGTTGTCTCATTTTTTGTTATGCAACTGTATTTTGTTGATACGCCAAAAATGAGGGGGAAACAGATCCATATGCTCAGTGCTCAACCAGAGAAGTTATTTTGAGTTTTGTTGACAGTAGAAGATTACAGGTGCAGATTTCACCCCCGCCCCCCATGCGTAGGTGAGCGTAGGTGGGAATTACTGCAGCAGTATTACTGGAGGTTTCTGGGGTTATGTTTTAGAGGTAGAAACTTTTTTTTCAAACCAAGGAAAACAACACGCGAAGAGAAATCGTTCTGCAGTAAAACTATGAATATGAAAAAAAAGAGGTGCGCCTGGCTTCTCCAGCTAAATTGTCTTGAAATCGGTTAACGAGGATACATTTCGGCACAGCGTATTATATTTGGTGAATGTAGGTACGGTTTGTGAGGCGACAAGTTCGTTCCGTTGTATGGGATCGGTACGCGGTATCTCAAAGTTCTGCCACCGACTCGGAAGTAATTTGATGTTATCATTCGCTTGATCGTGAATAAAGTCTTAATAGTCATCAGACAACTTGGAGATGAGAAGGAGATTTAGAAATCGGAACTTGTAGCTACCCATGTCTTTATTTGTATGTACAATGTTATTGTATGTTTCATATGTAGTTGGCAGTTCTCCAGCATGATGCTAGTATTAAAGGTAAACGGATGATACAATGATACAATAATTTATTCGTCTGTTTTTATGAAAGACAGTTCACGGTGCACACCAAACGGCAGAAGAGATAGGACGTATAGATACAGAGCGTTAAAAAGTGCTGAACTTTTGGGTAGCCTTCCCCTTTTTTCAATGGGAGTAGCTTGGGTGGCGATAACAGTTTTTATTCCATGTGACGTATCAGAGGTGAAGATAAGATATTTTGGCACTTGGCATGCAGCATATGCTCTATTTCTTAAGCCTGTCTGATTTATAACCGATTGTTTGTTTTAGTTGAATGTCTGTCTGTTGGCTGATGTTGCTACATGTATCTCCTACCTAAGAATAACATGTATAATTATGTTTTTGCCTTCCTCAGCGGACACGGTGTACCACATCTGTGAGAACGAACGCATCACAGCCCAGAGCGGCTACATCACTACGCCAGGCTATCCCAATAACTATCACAAACAGGTATGGTCAGTTTTAGTTCATTTCCTCAACCCTTTCTTACTGCCTTCACCCCCACCCTCCGCCCCCCAAACACACACACAAACCTCCCCCAGTTCTCTTACTGTAATTTTCTATTTTTGAAGGTTGGTCACTTTCAAAGGCTAATTTCTTAGAGTTAGAAGAGCAAAGAAAAAAGATCATCAGTTCTGGCTTCATTCAGGCCACACCAGCAACACCGGAGCATTTAAAAACATCGACTTTCTTAATCTGAAAGGAAACCATCCCCTATTTTTTATCTTTAGTCTATTCAGTGCGTTCGGGCCATACATCAAATGATTTTTTTACTGTGTAAATAATAAATTAGGCACAATGTTTTGTTTTTGTATTATGAAGTTCACCAAACAATGACCATCTGTTTCCTTTCCCCCATGTATGGCAAGTGCAACATGACCATCTTAGTCAACAATTTATGTAGCTAGATATAAGTCCGTCCACTGTCACTAGTGTCAGACAAGTTCACAATGAGCATCTCTCTCCCCTACTCCAGAGCAAATGCAACATGACGATCTTAGTCAACAATTTATGTAGTTAGATATACGTCCGTCCACTGTCACTAGTGTCAGACAAGTTCACAACCAACCACAGCTACACCTGGCTCAACAACTACCTGCACCTCGAGCTACAGTCCACGTCCAGGGGCGGCAGCAAGGGCTTCTGGATCTACTACGAGGGTGAGTTTTACTTCTTCAGATTAATGCTTCGCTTATGTCAGGAGTGGACGAAGAGTTTCTAATGTCATGGCAGCTGGTACACAATATCACAAGTAGGCCTACCGCCAACGGCAGTTTTATTTGAGTAGACTGTTCAACACTGCATAATATGTACACGAACTTTGAAGAAAAAAAAGGCATTTCCCCCTGTTTTACATAATGACTAGACTACACCCATGTATACACCTAGCATATAGAGGCTTTGATACGATTAATCAAACACCATGTCGATCTTTAGTTTTAACATAAAAAGTCAAATTTAACATGACTTTGGGATGATCTTGAACTTCTGTCAGAATCAGTCAGTGTGCAAGCAGAATAAAAAAAATCATGTCAATTATTATTTCCCTCCACAGCATATCCACCATTGGCCACGACAATCGAAGCTCCGGACACAAGCAATAGAGAGGACAGCAGCATCGATGTGGATATCCCCAGAGGCAGCAATGACTGGGAGCTTTCACAACCCCACCAAACAGACAGCATGAAACTCGCAGGCGACAGCAGAGCACAAACTGGCGACCAGAATGGGGAGAGCACTCCAGGAAAGGGCGGGAACCCCGGGAGTACAGTTCCCCTGTACAGAGATGATAATAAAGACTCTGGCAAGAAGTTGCCGTTTGGTAAGTGTGAAGTGTGTATATCGAGTCGTTGTCTACTTTATGGAGTCTCAAATTTTCTACATACACATATTATATAATTGCTTTCATTATTTTATGATTTGCATTCAATACCTATGCTGTATTCATGCAACCATTTTGCACACTAATTTAATTAGGTTCACAGCTCAAGACCAAACAAATTCAAAGCCAATTTAAAAAAAAATGAAAATGTATTTTTTCTACTTTTTACAGCTGCCATTGCGGGAGGAGTGATTGGAACCCTCAGCCTCATACTTCTTGTCTTGCTGCTGCTGCTGTTTATCAAATGGTAAGTTTTGATACTTTTTTTTATACATGTAGTTCGCCCTTTGGGTACATCTTTTGTTTAAGTCTTATGTCTGAAAACTAGTACACAAACGTATTTTAAAATTAAAGCGATAAATCTTTTTGCTCTTTCTCTTTTTTTTCTTATCAAGTTTACAAGAAACTATTTAATTTAAAAAAATAATTACACCTATACAATTTCAATTTGAAGATTAATGTTTTATAATTCTGAAAAAGCTTGCCTATGTCGAAGTTAAGAAATGATTAACTGACAAACAATGGTAAAGTAACATAATCCTGTTGTATGGTTTATTCATCGTGAAACTGTTATACAATTTTCTTTGTTTATCTCCATACAGGTGCAAAGAGCGGAGGTACCACAAAGCAGAGAAGATTTTGGAAATCAGAAACCCAGCGTTCCGCAGTAGCAATGATTTTCATGACACACAAGGACATGCTGGCTATTATTGCTAGCCAATGTTGAAGACAACGACTACAGAAGAATCTATCAAATTTTAACACAATGTTGCACAAAACAACACTAAGAAACCCAAGCAAGACAGAGCAAACCCTGTTGCCTTGACAAAGATCTTCCTTGAAACTCTATTCATCTATCATTTGAAGAAAAGTTGGTTTACAGACAAGAAAAGATAAATCCAGTTAGGGGAAATCCTGGAACCTTACAATAACCTTTCAACAGCTAGGCTAGGCCTATCAGGATCTAAGCTGCAATATTCCATGAAGATGAAGTTCAAACATTGCAATTCGTAAACACAAAATTAAAGCTAATCAGCAGTGCAACTGGACAAAGGCAGTGACATTGCAAATGAAGGATCTACATGTACATTTTAAACATTTCACAGGTCAAGAGATAAAGTCTGATATTTCTGGAAAATGATTTGCTTAGGACTTTACAACATTTACTTTGTGACATATCATCAACTGATAATCTCGTTAACGAAGGTTATGAATAAAGAAGTAAGTTGGTGGCAGACTGAATGAACAACTTGGTGGCCATGCTTTATCTAAAGAGAAAAGATCAGTGTAATGGTTGACTCTGGAACTACAGCAAAGCTTCATGGTAGGACGAAGCAGAGCAGCACAGCGTCCACATTCCATGCTAGCTCCATATGTTGCACACGGGGAGACACGAGTATTCCTCACCTGACAAACACTCACAGGCCGACACACACTAGGCTTTACATCTCCCTGCACATTCATCTCCATTTAAACTCTGTCTACATTTTCTCTTTCTCATTTATCATTCTCTGCTCCACTTCAGACATTTGCTTTCATGCTGTATGGTTCGATCTAAACCAGCTTTATCAAAACTCAAGCATAAGGCCGTAAACACCGTAATGGAATCAAAGTGTCTCAAATTGAATTAAAAGTGTGTACTTGAAAAGGAAAACATTATTTTATAAGTGGTGTACAAATTAGCTTTGTTAACGGCTTTGACATACAAAGTCTGTCTGACTAACGAAAGCATATTGTTACGATTGAATTTTTTTTTCCGAATCTTAGATGCCAACATGTTCTGTACAAATATTTATAATGCTTTGTTCATTTCATACCTTTCACAAGGCACTTGTCTGGCCTGTGTGATAAGGAGATCACCAAATCTAGTCATATCATCCTGTATCTATTTGTTGCTTAAAGCTGTTTGTATATAATGGAAATATGCTTTTAAAAACATTTTAGTATTTTTGTCATGAACATTTTTTGTTTGTTGACTAATATAGTATGCAAGGAACAATTACTGTGTATTATTAAATTATTAACTTTTGACAAGACCTAAGCAAATAGTCATGATGTTTAAAAATGGCAATTCTTGATGTTAATTATTTCTGCAATACTTGTTTTTTTTTTTAATTAATTGATGGTTTTTGGATGACTATTTTGCTTTCAAATGCATTATATGACTATACTGTGCCAAACTTTATTGTATTATTCCTGAAATAATTTTGCATTTTAGTCCGGGAAAAAAGGTACCAGGGCATAATCACAAATTAAGTGAAAAGATAGATTTATGAAAGATGTGCTTAAGTTAAAAGTCATGTGAATTTAAGCTTCAAGGCAAAAAAAGGCTGTAACATCTAAATAGATAACTGCTCCATCACAAAGATTTGGGAATTTTTTTTAGACAACAACAAAAAATAAAACACATTTCTGTATGACATAGAATTTTTTTTTCTTGGGTAAGGAGTGAACTGGGTCTATGATAAGAAATAACAGTGAGAACATACGCAAGGTTTCATTTTTTTTCTTTTAGTCAATGTAAACATTGTCCTTTTTTGCAATTGGTAAATTATTGAGAAAGTTCTAGGAATATTCATTTTTAGTGTTGTATAATGAAAATGACACTATAAAGTGCATTCCAGTCAAGGGAATCCTTTAAAGTAATACATTTACTATGCAGTTACAAAACTTCTTTAGAGAAAATGTTCATAGGAACTTTTTCTTTGTTGCTCAAATGTAAAAAAAAAATAATAAAATATTTAGAAAATGGTACTTAAAGGATACTCTGAAGGAAAAAACGTTTTGTATTTAGTTCTTGACAAAAGATTTTGACGCGAAAAATGCTGGGAGATTAACACTATGAACACTATGCAAAGGATGCATGTAAATAAACTTTGGAAAGGCTTTGTTCTCTTTGCTCAATTTTTTCGAAATTTTATTTTAAAAAATTATTCGAAAGGTTTGAGCTTATAAGAATTTAGATTATCTTGAAAGCAACAGAATGGTGGAGGACTCTTGAATGGTGTTGATTAAAAATCTAGCATTCAAAACTATATTTCCATAATTATGATTTATGCTTGTGTACTTTCGACCTCAACTCAAATCAAATAAAAGATAAATCATGCTTCAAGAAAGAGTTCGTGAGAGAGAGAGAGAGAGAGAGAGAGAGAGAGAGAGAACAGACAGACAGACAGACAGAGAGAGAGACAGAGAGATAGAGACAGACAGACAGACTGACAAACAGACAGAGACAGACAGAGACAGACAGACAACCTTATCTGATATCTACATGTATTATGGTGTTATTTAAGGCATTAAGGTAAGAAAAGAGTCACTATGTGCAGATGAGTTTGATTTGTTGCAAGCTCAGATGAAATACCGCATCAGGCCAATTGTATCCAAAAGACACCGTACTAAGACTAGTTAGAAAGACAATATGCAAGTTGATTTTTTAATTCAAAGTATCATTATTTGTACAATGTGTATGTAATGTATTTATATCAATCTTTAAAAATTAATTATGCCATGCACTGACTTTAACATAAATTTCTAATTTATTATTTTTGTGACTGATGTGGTTAATCTACACAAAATAAAAAAAAGATATGAAACGGAATTATATTTGTTCAATCTTAATTTTGTAAAATGAAGTTTTGTTGTACTTTTTTATGTTTTCACTGTACATATATCTAAAACACAAGGAAAGGTGTTGCATTGCTACACATTTGAGTAACCGGTTTGATTATCATTTAATATGTTCCTTCATTGAATTGGAAAACATTAACAACATTTTATTTTGATAGCCTTTTTTTTAAAAAAAAAAATATCTACCTTTTTTTTTTCTTAGACAGAGAAATTGGATCCAAAAAAAAAGAAAAAGAAAGAAAGAAAAATTACTTGTTTACTTAAATTTGAAACATTTCTTACAAGAGATCAGTTCAATACCTGAGATAACACTCGTTGAAAACTGATTTCTGATTTAGCATGCATGCACACATAAAGGCCATCATAGAAAATAGTGCAAAACCCACTCTGTGTATTGATGTAAGAATAATAAATAACAGAAGAGTAGAAAGAACATCAGAATATTACAATGAAGGATCCATATTATACACATATAAAGAGAGAGAAAGAGAGAGAGAGAGAGAGAGAGAGAGAGAGAGAGAGAGAGAGAGAGAGAGAGAGAGAGAGAGAAGAGAGAGAAAGAAAGAGAGAGAGAGAGAGAGAGAAGAGAGAGAGAGAGAGAGAGAGAGAGAGAGAGAGAGACACAAACATAAGAGGGGAAAGAAATAGAGAGAGAACATAAATAAAAGAAAAACAGGGAAGTAAAAAAAAAAATGGGGAAACTTTTTTTCTTTCTATCCTTTGCAACTTGTATCACTCTCCTAACTAATAAAAACAAAAGAGTGATCATACTGAAACTTGAGAGAGACTCATAACAGCTTTTTATCAAGTTAACTTTGTGTCCATTTTGTTATTTTGTTTTTTTGTTGCAATCGTTAATTCTCTACGAGTCTTATTGTTCCTAGGAAAACTGACATGAATGTAAAACCAATATTTGACTTTGAAATTCGAATTTTGCAAGGATCATATGCACAGATGTTTTATAATAAATCAACATATAAAAATAAAAGGACAAAAAAACATTGTGTCTAAAAATAGTATTTTCCTCTTGAACGTGTGTGGGAAAGAGGGAAGAGGGTATCATAAAGGAAAGAAAAGCATTTGAAGAGGGTATCAATAAAGGAAAGAGGAGCGTTTGAAGAAGGTATCGTAAAGGAAAGAAAAGCGTTTGAGAGACGGGACAAGGGGCTCACTGACCTGGGGTTCATGACCAGTCTGCGGAAGAAGTAGGTCCAGGTGATGTAGTCCATGGCGTCCTGTTTGGAGCAGATGGTGCCGGCCACGACCTCTGCGTTCAAGTGGTCAGACAGCACCTCCAGAAGGCTGGGGAACACAAGGAAACAACCAGTCAATTTGGTCATATAGATTGTACACATGTACAGGTCATTTTGTTCGAGTTAGTCTTTAATGTAGCCATAACATTGGCATTCAAGTGGTCAGACAGCACCTCCAGAAGGCTGGGGAACACAACGAAACAGCCAGTCAATTTGGTCATATAGATTGTACACTGTACAGGTTGTTTTGTTTGAGTTAGTCTTTGATGTAGGCATTCAAGTGGTCAGACAGCACCTCCAGAAGGCTGGGGAACACAAGGAAACAGCCAGTCAATTTGGTCATATAGATTGTACACATGTACAGGTCATTTTGTTCGAGTTAGTCTTTAATGTAGCCATAACATTGGCGTTCAAGTGGTCTCACAGTACCCCCAGAAGGCTGGGGAACATAACAAAAACAACCAGTCAATTTGGTCATATAGATTGTACATGTACAGGTTGTTTTGTTCGAGTTAGTCTTTGATGTAGCCATAACATTGGCATTCAAGTGGTCTCACAGTACCCCCAGAAGGCTGGGGAACATAACAAAACAACCAGTCAATTTGGTCATATACTCATAGATTGTACACTGTACAGGTTGTTTTGTTCGAGTTAGTCTTTGATGTAGCCATAACATTGGCATTCAAGTGGTCTCACAGTACCCACAGATGGGTGGCGAACACAACAAAACAACCAGTCAGTTTGGTCATATAGATTGTACAGGTTGTTTTGTTCGAGTTAAAGTCTTTGATGTAGCCATAACATTGGCATTCAAGTGGTCTCACAGTACCCACAGACGGCTGGGCAGAACAAAAACAAACTGGGAGTCAAGTTTATGATATTACAGAGCAGCTAACCCAAACAACCAACAAAACAGGGTAATAAGATGCGTAAAATACAGTTTAGCGTATGGTTAGCAGATTTGATATATGGCATGCCTTTTATTTACAGCTGAATGGTAAGACTGATTGCTTGATGTAGCCTCAAAACAAATTGATCTCAGACTGAAAGAGAAATTTATCGCAGGCAATTAGCATTTTTCTAAAGACACCCGCCAATTTTTAACATATACTAAAAAAGGAAAAAAATAAATCTTTATGGCACTTGGACTAGTCACTATTATAAAGAGATTGATGGAATAGACAGGTAAATAGATGGAGATAGAGAAAGAGAGAGAGAGACAGAGACAGAGAGAGAGAGAGAGTAAGCAGCAGTCAACCTTTTGGATCTACTCAAAATTTAGAAGAAAAAAATATAACCACTCTTTACGGCTTTTGGCTTAGTTACTGCACTGCTTTTATAGATAGAGAGAACAGGAGACAGAGAGAGAGAGAGAGAGAGAGAGAGAGAGAGAGAGAGAGAGAGAGAGAGGGAGAGAGTGTTAGCAGCAGTCAACCTAGTTGGGCCTCTATTGGGGAGGTAACCACTTTAATTCCACGGCTGGACAAATAAATTTGTTGGATTGTGTCCCCCTACTACATGGGTCCGTGTCAGTGCTGTCAAATTGTCATTTAGGATCCTCATTGTTAGCCTAGGAGATGTTCAACTAGGAGAAAGCTTCTCTTCCACAAAGAAAAAACAACACAGATGTACAGAAAAGATAGAGGTGTGGATTCTTACTTGGACTCTACGGGGAAAGGCTCATACAGAAACTTCTTGTAAAAATGTTTCTTGACATCGTGTACCAGGATCATGGCCACGCCCTGGTCGTCAAACTGAGGGCGCCCAGCCCTGCCCATCATCTGGAGAACGTCTGAAGCAACAGATGGAGGAACAGATCAACAACACAGTACAGGAATACATGGATTATAACATGATGAAGTCTAAGTGTTAATCTGTGAATCTGTTCATAAAAAAATGTCATATAAAAGGATTGTGGGCAGATTTGTTAAATTCCAACACCTGTTTCATTATTCAGTACACTTAATGCACTGATTACCAACACACTATGTCGTATATGCATACAATGTCTTCATGTAGCTATCAGAATGGCATATCCCATTTTAAGTAGCTTTGAGTTGATCAGAAAAAAAGAACGATTTATATGTTAGTAGTAAAAATCTCCTACTATTTTCCATGGTTAATAAATAATAAGCAAATAATAATCGGAGCATTTTAATTTTAACTTCACCATGAGGTAGATACTGATCTAATAAACACATTGATATGCTAATCAAAAAGCCATTTCTCTGACAAATACATCCTGCTAGCTTAGTGACGATATGTAAAAAAAATATATACACAGGTGTATATATACATTGTGTAGGTTAGCAGAAACAAAAAATTCACTAGATACTGAAGCATTGGGATAAACTTAATATCTCCTCATCTCATTTGTATGCAAATTGATCTCCATCTATAGGCGATGTATGCCCTAACTGCAACAAGTTCTAAAGGTAAAGAGAACACCAGCAACACTCAATTCTTTTGCTAAGACACAATTTGATCTATTATCCACAAACATAGTGAAAGGTGTTTGACAAAAGCCTAGTATAATTCGTTTTAAAAGATAAATAAAAGGGCGTTGCTGTTTGTTACCTGTGATTGGAAAATCCACATATCTCCTAGTTTTGCCATCAAAGTACTCTGTGCCCTTCACTATGACGAGGTGGGCAGGAAAATTAACACCCCAGGCTAATGTGCTGGTGGCAACAAGGATCTGTGGGGGAAAATATACACACCAGATAGACAATCAACTTCTGAAAAGAAATTCAATGTTATTTTTATTTGCAGGAGAGGCTGGTCAGGCGTTTTCTGTTTATGAGGTACCCGGTTCAATCCATGGATCGGGCAACTTAACTGTCAGATTCCATTCGCCATCCCCTCGATTGTTTCCGCGTCAGTATAATCATAATGTGACTGACTAATAAAGTAGTCCTGATTTTCCCGCTCGTGAGTGGCAGCAGTTAAGACTTGGGGCCTGTTGTTATAGAGGAAAGTTCAAAGAAACCCCGGAGACATTAACATTGGAGAGAGCTTCACTTCCTACAATCCAAGACTCTTTTGATTTACAATATACTCGTATAAAAAGTAGAGGGAAGAAGAAGAGGTGTGCAGAGGAAAATTAGCAGGTAACTTAGCTGCACAAAATTGAACTATTTAAGCTCCAGGAATAACTATTACAGATTTTTTTTACAGAAAAACTAAATATAGTCTACATCAGTCCCGTGTAAGAACATGATAGAGGTCAGTTGCTACATGCACTGTCCTTTAACTTGAGAAGATGGCAGAAGAAGCAATCACACGATTAATCTAGATCTAGCTTGATAGCGATAGTTTGGACAAAAGAGATAAAAATACAAGGAAAAACAATATTAATACAGAAGGGGGTTTGTCTAGGTTCTAGAGAAGATCAATCATGCTAAGCACAGTGCTATAGTCATCTAGAGAGTAATATGTATAGACTTAAAATATCATTTCGTTTGTTTTTATAAATAAAAGATATAACCGGTCGATGTAAATGCTATAAAACATCCAAAGCTCCATGCATGTAACAGTCAAACCGGAATTTAGTCCTCATGAAATGCCCTAAAAATTTCAGTCATTTCCAAGTAATTCCTCCTTTAGTCGGGACAGCATGTATATGAGAATGACACATTTTTGTAGGGTATTTCCTGAGAATGACTAAATTCCGGTTTGACTGTTACATACATGGAGCTTTGAATGTTTCGTACTGGTCCAGTAAGAGCCGCCACCCGTGCCCCCGACAATACATGTATAATTATGAATATTATCTTGTGTGTGTCCTGACCTGTATTTTCTGGTTGACGAACAGCTCCTCCACGACCTTCCTGTCCCGCTCCGTGAGGCCGGCGTGGTGGATGCCGATGCCGAACGCCAGCGTGAGCTTGAGGTTGGTCTCTCTCACCCCGCCGCAGATCAGCTCCATCTGGACAGGCGTGTGGGGCAGGGGAGGGGAAAGCTTCATCAAAACTCTGTGTGTGTGTTGGCTCAGAAAAAAACAAGGTATGTAGGACAGGGGAATGGAAAGGTTCATCAAAACTCTGTGTGTGTTGGCCCAGAAAAAAACAAGGTACGAGTATGTAGGACAGGGGAATGGAAAGGTTCATCAAAACTCTGTGTTCTTTGGCCCGGAAAAAAACAAGGTATGTAGCACAGGGATTTGGAAATGTTCATCAAAACTCTGTGTGTGTAGAAGAGGGGCATGGTAAGGTTCATCAAAACTCTATGTGTGTGTGTTGGTCCAGAAAAAACAAGGTATGTAGAAGAGGGGAATGGTAAGGTTCATCAAAACTCTGTGTGTGTGTTGGTCCAGAAAAAACAAGGTATGTAGGACAGGGATTTGGTAAGGTTCATCAAAACTCTGTGTGTGTTGGCCCAGAAAAAAACAAGGTATGTAGAAGAGGGACATGGTAAGGTTCATCAAAACTCTGTGTGTGTGTTGGCCCAGAAAAAACAAGGTATGTAGGACAGGGATTTGGAAAGGTTCATCAAAACTGTGTGTGTGTTGGCCCAGAAAAAACAAGGTATGTAGAAGATGCCGAACGCCAGCGTGAGCTTGAGGTTGGTCTCTCTCACCCCGCCGCAGATCAGCTCCATCTGGACAGGCGTGTGGGACAGGGGAGGGGAAAGCTTCATCAAAACTCTGTGTGTGTGTGTGTGTGTGTGTATGTGTGTGTGTGGGTGTGTTGGTCCAGTAAAACAAGGCGTGTGTCAGGCAGGGTCAGTTCATGGTATAGTTTATGACTTTACAGTATAAAAAATATCAACTGATATAATTACTAACCCTGCATGACTCGCTGAAATGATATATTCGAAAAGAAAAAAACAAAACAAATACCGTTTGGTTAATTATCGCCCATGTGCATGTACCACAAAGACTTTGGTTTGCCCAAGTCATCACACAATTATGAATGTTGTTGTTACTGATCCGACAGGAGTCTAAGGTAAGACCGTCGGTTTCCAAAGCAGAAGGTCCAATTTTCAAGCCAATACACCTTACTCCCATGCAGGTTGGACCAGCGACTGTAGATTCCGGCCAAGTGTCGGGTATCTGGCTTAAAGATCCGAACGCCATACATGATCTTTCTTGAGACCATGGAGACTCTAAACTAAGAGAACGATATAGCCCTGATATCAAACCTGTACTGGGAACAATTGACTAAAGTAAAGCGAGACAACAGACTAACAGGTCCAGCCGAATAAAATGACGAGTTCGACAAGGCTGTGTATTATCACGTGCTCTATTCAACATATACACAGATTTTATTTTTTGGGAACTCAACTGGAATGAAAATCAACAAGTGCTGCGAGATTGCGCTTGAACGAGAAAGATGGAAGACCTTGGTATCCAACCTCTGGAAAGAGAAGGAACTTTGACTGACTGACTGATTTACTGAATATTAGCAGATTTACTGCAACGGGCAGATAAAATGTGCCTTTGCTATATATATATATATGAATATGTGTGTGTGTGTGTGTGTGTGTGTGCGCGCGCGCGTGCGTGTGTGTGTGTGTTCACTTTTTCATCCAAAACTGCGTTGTTATTTTTTAAACAAATAACATCATTACACATAAGTTTTAAAATTATACAGAATACATGTACTTTAAATACTTAACAAAGGCGATTTTTTGATCACCGACTACACCGGAACTCTCATTTTCAAGCTGAATATAGAATATAATTATAGTAGAGGCATCGTGTACATTTTTAAAGGAAGTAATATAGTTATATTTCCAAAGAAAAAGTAGGTGTTCACTGCATAATTTCTTTAAATGACTTTTATTTTATTTTATTCCCATCAGATTTTGTTGATTTTATGTGATGTTTATTCTTTGTCGTCGTCGTTGTTATTGTTGTTGCTGATGTTGTTTTTGTTATATGATGTTGTTGTTGTTGTTGTTGTTGTTGTTGTTTTTGTTTTTTAAACATTAGCACAAATTTCACGTTCTTTTATGCGATGTTTATTCCTTGTTGCTGTTGTTGTTTTTCTTATTGTTTATATTTTTTAAACGATTGCACAAATTTCACGTTCCTTTGCCATAGATTGTATCACATGTACTATAGTTTGCGCTCGTTCATTCCATTTTTAATCTCATTTGCTATAAAGTTGAATTCTGAAGAATTTGAATACTTCGTCGTTGCCTGACGAAGACGTTGGGTTTTTAGAGCAATTTAATGATTTTTCGTGACAATGGTGGGGAACCTGTTTTTTTTTTTTAATTAAAAATGCTTTGGATACCACCATTCAAATTTAATTTCAGAATTCAACTGTATGTCAAATGACAATAAATATGGAATGAGCGTGCGCAAACAATAGTAATACTATATATGGCAAAAGAACGTGAAATTTGTGCTATCATTTAAAAACAAACAAAAAACAACAAGAAAAACAGCAGCAGTAACAGCAACAACAACAACAACAACAACAACAGCAGCAATGTCGGTTTCAATCTGATTCATAACAGAAGTCTCTTCAAGTGCCAACAACAGCATTTAAAGAACATTTCATTACTTATGATGATAAATTTAACTTATGATTTAGGAATTGCCTAATTTGGCTACCTATTCCTTATTCTTGCTGTCTTGCTGTCAACAAAGTAGGTAAACGCGGGCCCCTGACCAATGGGTTTCGTCCTTGGGTGTCGGGTACCGAGCATTGGCTTGGCTGGGGCGATTCTCACCCTTAATTCCGTCAGTGTTCTGCAGACACACGACTCTCTACTTCTCGCCAAGAGCACAAAAAAAAAAAAAGATGCTCAGACAACACCACGTTGGATTTCACTTTCAGCTTGCAATCGTTTTTACTTATACAGTTCTTTTGTGTGTGTGTGTGTGTGGTATTTTTTTAAAAATCGTTTTAAGCTTAATTTAGTGCAGTGCAGCCTCATGCAGAGAATAATGGTCTCAGTGCGTTCACATAGTCCGGCGCTACTACATGTCATTTGCGATCACATTTCTGCAAAATAAACTCTTCTTAGTTTCTCTAGAAATTGCACTTGAAGAATATTATGCTGAACATGCTTTCAGAAGATAAAAAAATGCACCGAAGTGTTTTGTCATCTTGGTACAAAATGAATGGTGATAAAACTAGGTCTAAAAATGAGTTTCCCTAAAACACCAGAGCTGATAAGTGATCTACGCTTGTTGAAAATTTTTGGGATCACACACACACACACACAAGAAAAATTCCCTTCAATATAATTCTCTCTCTCTCTCCTGTATTTCTTTATCCCTCCCCTCTTTTCTTTTGCATATTTTGCCCTGTTAAGGTAAATGCATGTCTTTCTTCGTCCATCTCTTTTGTCTTTCACTTGTATTCCCCCCCCCCCCCCCCCTCCCCCATACCTCTATCACACTTTTGACTTTTCCTTCCCCCTCTCTCTCTCCTCTCTCTCTCTCTCTCTCCCTTAGCCTTCGATTTTATTTTTCTGTCTCTATTATTAATCGTCTTTATGTTTTTACCGTGAGTCCTCCTTTTCTCTCCCTCGCTCTCTTACCCTTATGTTTTGAATTAATCATTCGTTATCCTCTTATTTTCTCATTTCCATTTCTTTATCTCTCTCCTCCTTCGACTATACCACGCAACTTGATTCTGTCTCCCGTTTTTCTTTACCTCCGCTCCCTCTCACATCCTCCCTTATTGTCACTCGCTATGCCATATACGCATTTCATCAAAGTGTCAAGATGACAGTTTAACTAATGTCTGCTGTACAGATGATAAGTTCATGTACAGTGAGATTATTTCAAAGTGTAATTGTTTCAAAGGCCAAGCTTCAAGTAAGCGATAACAATAACCTAGAGTTTAGCATCTTTAATTTTTTTGTGTAATTTTCTGACCAAATTAGTCAAACTAATCATTTCTGAAGATATGACATTGTTCACGATTACGTGAGACTAGTAGAGCGTAAATAAGCATCCCCACTAGAACTGTATTGATTTCGAGGTGGGGACTCTCACAAGTCCAAATGCTCACTATGTGGCACGTGGTTAAAATCTTTGTTGATAAAAGAAGATAATGGGGATGTTGAAAATCAATAAACCATTACTTCTCTGTTTTCTTCTCTCTGTTTTGCTTTCTTCTACCTGTCTCCCTCTCTCTCTCTCTCTCTCCCTCTCTCTCTCTCTCTCGCTCTTTCTCTCTCTCTCTCTCTCT